>JBBPKX010000545.1:0-11273 GCA_038089435.1 Boletus austroedulis | reverse complement strand
GTCCGTCATCACAACCTGCGAACAAAACATCTCAGCAGTCTCAGTCATCCGTATCCACCCTCAATATTACCCTCCCGTCCATGACGCATTTGCGCACCCACACGGCTTCCTTCCTCGCGTCGCTCACGATCATATCTGAGCAGTCTCAAGTGGATAGCGCAGCCACCGCTGATGCAGGGCGCAAGATTCGTTCCGTAAAGAACCAACTTGCCAAATGGAAGATGGAAACGGAAGGCGCGGAGAGGAGCCGGTTGAGGATTGAAAAGTGGGAAGCCGAGAGCATTGGTCGGAGGGACGGGCGGGTCGTGGTGGACGAGCACATGAAGGCGTTTGAAATGGCCATCATAAAAGCGGGGATGAAGACGCAGGCGATCATGGCGCGATGATGGAGTCAAAGGACTTTTTTTACCCGGCATAACCTACTAGTACCCGTCACACACTAGCAGATATACCAGTGTATCTATCTCTTTTTGTTTTGTAGACTATCTGACCAGTGGACACGACGAATCTATCCATGTGAGAGAGGATATGTATACGAACGGTATTATACTAGCTATATGGTAAAGTAATGGGTCGAAGTGTATAATAATGTGCTCGCTTTCTCTATCTCCTACCTAACCCGCTCAACTCCCATGCTATCTTCCGCTGCACAAATGGTATACTCCCGGCCACCCGCAACATCCAAGCGCGGGCCGTGTCGGAGTCGACCGGGAGCCACCAAAACATCCTCTTTCGATATTTCATGCCCCAAACCGCCAGAATACGTTTCGTGAACGCGATCACTTCCAGTGCGCGCGCATGTCGCGTCGTCGCAAACGTATGCAGGATCGCGTCCGCGCTAGAGAGTGGCTCGGTCTTGGTTGCACGGACATGGTTCGCCACTGCTTCCCCGAGGAAGATGCCATCGCGCAAGCCGAGGTTCATGCCCTGCCCACCGGCGGGGGAATGAATGTGCGCAGCGTCGCCGACGAGCAGGACAGCGCCACCTTGCGTCGGCTGCTGTTCAGAACCGAGACGGGTGAACGTCCTGTCCGCGATGGACGCGTGGTTGCGGAAGCGCGACGACCAGATGATGTCTTGGATACACACTGGCTTGTTTGGGTTGACGGTCGGGTCTGACGAGAGGGCGTACGGTGCGAATCGGTTGACGAGATTCTGGAGGTAGTCCTTGGGAGGTGCATGGGGGATGTCACCTTCCTCCAAGGGTACACCACACCCGATGCGGTAGAGACGTTTAGAGATAGGCCCTTGGCCGTCGGCTGCGAGGCATTCGTTCAAGGAGGACGGTAAGGGGAAGCAGAAGAAGAGACCATTAGGGGACACGGTGAACCCTGGTGCGATGTCGTTTGTGTCTGGCGTGTCGAACGTGACATCGGCAAGGACCATCTGGGCTATGTTGTTCTCCGCTTCACTTTTGACAAACGTTGGATCGGAGAAACCTATCCCGGCCATACTACGGACCTAGGGTATCATGAGGTCATGTCTGAACACGTCCTAAAGATAACTTACCACAGAGCGCGCACCATCCGCACCGATCACGTACTTTGCTGTGACGACTTTGCCATCTTCAAAGGTAACGTCACTAAATTGTGGGTCCTGTGCATTGCGGCTCAACCCGACGACTTTCAATGGTCGATGGATGGTAACACCAAAACCAGCGAGCTTCTTCTCGAGCGTTCGTTCTGTAACGCTTTGGGGAATGATGAGAATATATGGGAACCGGGTGTACGGTTTGAGGCTGGCGATATGGGGAGTAACAAGCTTCGTTGAACGCGTTCCGACACCGACACCGGTAGCCTTGATGCCCTGTGATATCATCTCGTCCCCACAATCGATCGTGTCCAGTGCCTACATGATAGTTTTGGTTGACTTGGACACGAGAATATGAACCAGACGAGCGTACCTCTAGGGTGGCGGCATGAATTACGAGGGCGCGCGAGCTATTTTGCCCTTGGGATTGGGCATCGACGATGAGGAAATCATCAAAGCCATGATGGAGGAGAGAGAGCGCAGTGGCAAGTCCTGCTGGACCTGCACCGACGATGAGGACGGTCGTTTTCGAAGGAAGAGACATGTTGAAGATGTAAACAGAAGAGTATGAGGACACCGTGAAGGAGCGGCGGCCTTAAATATGTTGGACCAAGTCATCGATATAGAACAGGAAGCATCGCAGGATACCGGACTCAAACTCGGAATGCCGTAGGTGTTGGCTAGATAGAAGGTGAGTAATATCGGATGACGGACCACTTGGTTATTGTCCCGCAGACCAGTGGCCACGTCGGCATGAGGTTTCTGCAGTGCCCTAAGAAGGTTGGTCAGCGTCGACCAGAATCGGGAGCCACATTGCGTGTCCTTGCGTGGAGGGCCATCCGGATGTCCCTATGATACCCGCTCGGAATGAAACGGATGGACTGTAATGCAGGATACGGGGTAAAGTCTACGAGTTGTGATGCGATCCATCGGACCCGGGGCGCTACGCACTTTGTGGCAGCGATGGTGGGTTAGAACTTGGACATGTTTGATCGACGGATGACTGGAGGTGAGTCGGAACTCGCAAAGAGACTTTGAGCGAGTACCTTGCCGAGTATTTGAACATTCGAGGGCGACAAGTTTGACATTCTGCCACTGCTCGATTGATGAATCGATGATGCTTGGAAGCTGTGCAAGTCAGCATTCCTGACGTCAATCCGATATCGGCCCAACACCAGACCCGACCCAGCACAAATGTCGCAGGAAACGATGTCCATGACGGACACGCTCACGGTACCGCTTGCGTCCGTCACGACACTCTCCAACACCCTCTTTCAGTCCTTGTCTTCACCGCATCCACATGCAAAGCCCAGCATCGCTCCACCACCTATTTCTGCATTCTTCCGTGTCGAAGCATCTTTGGCAGAGGCGCTAGCAGAAACAGCCTCGCACCAGAGACGACAGAAACGGATCGAGGAGCTCATCGCAGAGATTGGTGTGCTGGAGACGAGATGGCGCTCGATCGTCGAGCGCGTCGAGCAAGGAAAAAGAGAACTAGAAGCGGTGGTCAGGGAGGGTGAGGAAAGGATCGAAGGGATACGAAAAGCAAAAGAAGGTGAGTAGGTGTCGTCTATGCTGAGAATGTGTAGGTACATGATACATGCACAGCGTCGATACCGTACCCGGAACTGCTCGCGTACGCGCAGTCGCTCAGCGCGTTCACGTCTGCACCGCCAAACATGCCTGACCCGAACGCACCGCACGGCGCACCCCTTCCACTGTTCTTCCCGCCGTTCCCGAACGAAGAGAAAATGAGGAGGGGTAGATTGAATGTCGAAAAGCCGCTCGGCGGGCTTGGGGAGAGTCACAGCGTGAAACGTGAGTGCTCTCGTGATAGACTAATTCACGCCAGTCATGCCGTTCTGTTCCAATGGCAGCGCGGTCACCGTCGCCCAAGCCGACGCAAGCAACGCGCGACAGGCCTGGTGTTAATCCTTACCGACACGAAGTACGGACGCAGACACAGACCGTGTTTGACCTGGACTTGGATCTCAACCCAGACCTATCGTGAATGTACATACCGTGCTTACATAATTGTCCCATTAGTATCGTGTTCCCCTCCTCTTCGTTTTTATTTATCCAAATGGCCGGCTATTTTTCGAACCACTCGCAGTCTCAGACACGCTTCGGTTCAGTCCAGAATAATACCACAGCAACCACTCAACAAGACGCCCAAAGACCTCGTCTTGCCGCCAGCCGCCACTTCTCCACCTCGCTTGCGACCCGCGATCATCCAGAACCCGCACTCACAAAGACTGCGGGCTCGTCACCCTCCTCGGGCACCGTGCACCCTCTGCGGAACACGTATGTTCGTGCTCATATCCATCTCACAGCTCCGTGCTCACCCTCGATACTGCAGTTGGGTCTTCTGGTTCCGTCAGCAACGTGCACCAGGAAATAAGGTCACGAACTACGAGGAAGGGATCAAAAGAGTTGCAGCATTCTCCTCTGTCAGTCCTATCCTTTATCTGATTGCCATCTCTCAATCCGTCCCACACAAGGTCGATTCGTTTTGGTCCCTTCACACCCACCTTTCTCCCCCATCGTCCCTCATACCCACAACCGATTATCTCTTGTTCCATGCCGGTGTGCGCCGTCCTGTGTGGGAGGATCCCCTCAATCGTGCCGGTGGAAAATGGATCATCCGTCTACGAAAGGGCGTTGCGGATCGTGTATGGGAGGATCTCGTCTGTGGCGTTGTGGGCGACATGTTTGACGACTGCGGAAGAGGCCATCTCAAGGTGGACAACGACGGCAACGGCAACGAGGACGAGGACGGCGAGGAGTGGCCAGAGATCTGTGGGTGCACGATCAGTGTCCGGCAGAGTGAAGACATCGTCGCCGTCTGGAACCGCGTCGAGGCGGATATGAAAGTACGTGAGAAAATAAGGTGAGTACAGCTCCGTCTCCGTCATCAGCTGCCTGGTGATTCATGTCCGTCGGTTAGGGACACAATACGTTCGGTCCTCAATTTGCCTCCGTCCACGATAATGGAGTACAAATCTAACAACGGTACTTTTGGCTTTCTCATCACCCATACTGGTTTAACTTGCTGCAGATTCGTTGCAGGACAAGTCTTCATTTCGCAATTCTGCCATTGAACGCACGCCCCCCATTTCTTGATCGAGCTCTTGCTCGATAACAGTTGGATTGGTTGGAGGTGTTCGCTCTTTGCCTTTTGCCCCTGAACCCGAAGCCACCCGGTTATTTGCGCGGACATGATGATAACGGACCTGTGGGGGATGTACGACGTTACATTAGGCGAAAAGAGCACTCGCTCCGTGGTGATAATCAATATCACTTTGACGTTCTTCACGGGCTGGAAGGTGACACAACATGGTAGGAGAATACAACACGACATAACCTCCGCAATTCAAGCGTGGGCAGCATGGTTTCGCAGGTCATACAACGTTTTTCCATAGTAAACTCCTGCGCCAGCACTGGTCAGAGCCAGGACAACCGGAACAGGGCCCTTGGTGATACGTGGGAGTGAGGACACCAACAACAAGGCGGAGGCACCTATTCGACATGGAAAATGAATGACATGACCATGGTAACGACGGAGAGTCTTACCGAGGGCGCCTTCGATTCCATTTGGTGCACCCCTCTTGATTTGCTCCGCGCTCCAGATGTAGAGCGCACCGACACTAGACCCAACAGTGAGCTGAATTGACCGTTGGCATGTATCAAAGGCGTGAACCCACCCGATGCCAGCGACGAGAGAGGGAATAGAACGTGTCCTAAGATAGCCCGTGAGCCCACCGGTGATGCACAAGGCGCCGACCGCATAAGCTGGGATGGCGGACTATGAGACAGGCATGTCAGTGCTAAAGCACACTAGGACGAGTTCCAATAAGCTTGCCATGGTACGCTGAGTATTCGAGCAAGCTTACAGATACAAGTTTTCAGAGGGAAAGGGCCTGGTGGACGTCGTGGGGAGAAATGGTAATGCGGTTCAATCCGGGGCGTGTGATCATGGAATTTCTAGCTACTCATGGCATTGGGTATTGTACATCATGATGCACTGTAGTACACACCAACACAGTCGTAACTGTCCCCTTACGGAGTACACCTTGACTCCGTTCCGGATCGAAAATCCTTTCGAACACAACCCACACATCGTTCTCAGTTGGACCTCCACACTCACCACTGTTGACACGCCAACATCTCTGGCGCTTGCGATCATACCCACAACGTTGTTATGCCACTCCCCCAGCACAACCAGGAATATGGGACGAAAGAGTACTGGTAACCCTTTAAAGAACTCTACTACCCACTCGCCGCCTGATAACATAACTTTAGGAATCTGAGATACTCCCAGTGCGTCTTGCAACCCATGTCTTGCCACTACGTGCCACCTAACTCAGGGCATATGGCAGAGAAGATCCAGATTCCTCTTTTGACTGGTTCAAATCTTATGGCGATCTCGCTACTCATTTACGTCCCTTGATACCCGACAAGACGGCTAGGATATTGATGCTCGGATGTGGAAACTCCAAGTTCTCGGAAGATGTAAGCTGAACACGGTGCTTTGCGAGCATTGTGGTACTCACACTTGGATTCACAGATGTGGGAGGATGGTTACCGGAACATTGTCAACATTGATGTTCGTCTGTTCAAGCAGCATTCGTGCAAATCGTATCCGTTCTTACTCTTTTTACAGTACTCACCAGTTGTCATCGAACAGATGCGAGCACGTCACGCTGAGTTGCGACCAGATATGGAATGTATGTTTAATTTCTAGTTCCCAGTAAGCCGAGTTGGTGACTTTTTTTGCGGTAGGGCATGAGATGGACGTACGTGCGTTGTCATTCGAGGATGCTTCGTTCGACGTTGTGATTGATAAAGGTGAGTAGTGAATGTTCTACATGAGTTTTCTTCCGTTGAAAGTAGATATTCTGCTGCCCATAACAGGCACTATGGATGCACTAATGACCTCGTCTACCTCTGTTTGGGTTTGTGCATATATGATAGCATTTGATCACTGGCAGACTCACTGGTGAATGGACAGGATCCTCCAGAGGATGTCATCAAGGACTGTAATGCAGAAGTATCTGAAGTACTTAGGTGCACCATATTTCCACTAGTATTTCTGGTGGCCATGAGGTTCAATCTAATTTATTGCAGGGTCCTTCAACCTTCTGGTACATTTATCTACATCACATTTGGGCAACCTCACTTTCGAAAGAGGTTCCTTACTGGTCCACATTCATTCCAAACTAGACTGGAAATTAAAGTGCTTGGTGAATCTTTTCATTACTATATGTATGTCTTGTACAAAGTGGCCTGACCTGAGTTCTGTGTAATGCATAGCATAGTCATGCATTGCATCTTGTACTTGTATGTTGTGCCTTCCAATAGTGTGGTCTAGTTCTTTGGTTTGTCTCTTCTCAGTGTTTTCTACCATTGGCTACAATGAGTTTTCACTTTTTTTGGGTTCCAACCTCATTTTTTGTCTTGTTCATCATCATTTCCATTCCCATGCTTGAACAAACCAGGCTAGCTACATCAATTGTGCTCAAGATCAAGGGTTCCTATATGTTGTAGAAGCTAGAAGATCCTATATTGCAGAAGAGCATTTCTTGTATCCTCTGTATCCCATCACCAGCAAATCAGAACCTTACTGTATGGCTTTGTACTTGTTATGCTTGGCCTAGATAGGGATGAGTGTAGCCTTGAGATATAAGATTCAAAGACAAAGAATGAGTACTTGGTGGTAGCTCAAAGTCCAAAGGCAACACTATGCTTAATAGTGGAAGTGACTGGTCAAGAATTTAAGAGGCTGGTCTAGGACCAGAAGGTAAGGCTTACAGTGAGCAACAAAACTATTGCAATGCCTAACCTTGGTATAGGACATGAAATGCCCTGCAATTACCTACAGGAATTTTGCTTAGATTTGGTAGAACCAAATAAAAGTACAAACTCTTGGCTACAAAACAATCCCTGGGTCATGTAACTTGACCCAGTGGCTGTGGAGATATGGCCATTTTAAGTCACTCATATCATTGCAACAGTTTTGTTGCTGATATCAAGGATATTGCAAATTAGTATGAAGTGTATCCTCTCTTTGATTTGATGACCTTCTGAATCCTCCTGGGCATACTTTCAATCAATCTTTGACATTCCTTCACCCTAATCTTATACCATTCTGCCTGAATCCTCTCCAAATACTCTAATACTCCCTTGGATGGCTCAGAATATTCTACTAGCCTTCTTTTAAGAAGAAATCATAGATGCTCTATAGGATTAGGGTCTGGTGATTGAGCAGGCCATTCCATGACCTCAAATCTATGCATCTCAAACCACTCCCTGGTCAGCCTGCTAGTATACTTGGGATCATTATCTTGTTGAAAGATAACATTCTTTGTAGCAAACTTATAGTCTTCCAAGGTTTGTTGAAGTTTATTCTTCAGGATTTGCACATAGAGATTAGTATTCATCTTACCATCAGTCTTGCAAGCCATTCCAACTTCTTTCCAAGTCATATTGCCTCATAACATCATTGATCTCCTTCTAATTTAACAATGTCTTGCACAAGTCTATCACTAAGGCCATCTCCTGCCTTTTTCCAAGCCTATTTTCTACCATCTGATCCAATGTGATTGAGTTTGGTCTCATCTGACCATATAACATGCTTCCAATCCTCCACAGTTCAATTCTAATAGCTTAAAGCAAAGTCTAGTCATTTTCTTTTATGATGCTTGGAGTGAAAAGGCTGTTTTTGCTTTATCATAGCCTTCATACCAGCTTTTTTGAAGTGACAATGAATAATTTATGGAGATATGGAATGGTTTTTGACATCCTAAAGAGTCTTGATGACCTGGACAGTATTTTTAACCTTTCCAGTATCAAGAAGTTGGATAGCATATGTTAGTAGAAGAAATAATGGATGATCACTAGAGGTCTTGGAAAGGTTGGAACAGTGTTTTGCATGAATATAACTGATGATAGAGTGATTAAAACTAGTAAAGATAGAGATCCAATGAGTTAATTGGCCAGAATTCAAGAGGACAATAATTTGATCAACTTGATTAGCAGAGTGGAATTTTATGGTGAAAAAAGTGGTGAAAGTGATGGTATTTGGATGTATTTACATCATGTTGAAGTAGTTATGCATCACATGACTCATTGCTAACAAGATATAATTTATAGATTCATATACATAGATTGACAATAAAGATATTTGTCAAGTCTGGTGAAGGTTTTGAGTGTGGGAAATAAAAGGAATGGAGGTGTTGACTAAAGTCAACTGGAGATTTGGAGATGGAGATATAGAGATATGGAGGAGTGAGGATATTGGTGGAGGATGTGTGTGTCACATCCTTGTCAGATTCTATGTTCTTGTATTTAGAGTAGAAGAGAGGATAGAGGACAGAAACTAAATCAGACTCAAACTAAAGTACATCAAAGAAACTACAGGAGTTTATATATTGATGTTTGGTGACAACTCTAGACCAGAAACTACTAGGGTTGAAGGTTAAGTGAGGGCTATATATAGAAAGATGAATAAGTTGGGGGATGGAGAATATTGGAATACTGACTAGTCTGATTTCTGCAAAGTCCAACTTTGGTTTTCTCTAGTCTTTCAGACATTGCAATAGTTTTAGGATTTTGGACTTCATTGGAGTTGGACACTTCAGACAGTATCTTTTATATTATCTCTTTTTGTTCTAGTTCAAATTCATAAGTCTATATTACACCTTTAGTCAGTGATATGACAGTATTACAATAATATGAGTGACTTAAAATGGCCATATCTTCATAGCCACTAGATTAAATCATATGATCCAGGAACTGTTTTATAGCCAAGAGTTTATACTTTATTTGGTTCCATCAAATCTAAGCAAAATTCCCATAGGTAGTTGTAGGGCACATTGTGTCTTGTATTAAGGTTAGGCATTGTGATGGTTTTGTTGCTCACTATAGATGTGAGGGTAAACAAGATGGGATTCAAGAAGGCTGAGTATGAAAGTACTTAAACAGTGAAGGATCAAATGACTTGATATGCCTATTAATATCTTTACTAATCACCATGCTTTCAAGGATTTCCTATTACTGCATGATTTTCACAACAACAAGCATATTGGTAGAAATACCTCTTTACATTTGATCTCATAATCATTTACTTCTATGGCAATCATGATGTTGTTGACACTCTCAGCTGCACTCCTCTGCACTACCAATCTGTGCAACCAATATTGCTTCTGGTCTAGTTGCATTACCAGCTAAGAAAAAAAGGATACTACATATATCAATAGATTATACCTTGGTGCATGATATTCTTTTCAGGTACACTAATGACCCATATTGTAGGCATTTTTTCTTCCTGCTGAAGAGATTTCTTAACCTTGTTAAAAAAAGTATTATATTTCATGGATTATCCAATATTTATCTATAAACTCTTTCATTTCATATTTTTTTCTTGTTTGCCCTTTAGCTAAAAATTGTTATGCTTGATCCAGGTAGGGACAAGCATAGCCTTGAAAGATGCTAAGATTCAAAGAGTGAGCACTCAATGATAGCTTGAGGATCAACAAAGTAACTTTGCACTCAAGAGTGGCAGGGACTCATCAAGAGTACAAGGCCAGTCTAGTGCTGGGAGGCTTAGAGTGAAGAGTTCAAAAGAATATGAGATATGATTCAAGGAGATCTAAGCTAAAGTACATGAGAGCAGTATTGAGGATTTATATATCCTTGGTAGGTAATTAAGGGCAGACATAAGATGTACAGCAACTCTAGGGCTGGCATGAGAAATGGAAAATTATAGAAGGTGAAGGAATAAACCATTGACAAAGCAAGTGACCAGGAAATAAATGATAATGAGTCAGTAGAAAAAGAAAAAAATGTCCTAAGGCAAGACTTGAATGCAAAGCTTTAGTAGTACAAGGCAAGAAAGAGAGTTATACTAAGGAAAAGAGTAAATTGTAACATTACCTTCTTAGTAGAATTGAGACCATGTTGAGGAATCTAAATGTCCCAACTAGGGGAGCCATCAATGTTGTCATAACTGATGTCAGGAATAACATCATGATCAGACAATAGATAGTAAGGATGAAGAGAAGGTATTGGGATAGAACAATGACCATGGAAGCTCTGTCCATGATGAGATGAAGTGGAGGAGGACTTCAATGAAGAAGAGATGTTCTGTTGAAAGTGGACAAAATGGTAAGATAAAGACAATAAAGAGATGGGAATCAGATAATAAGAAGGGGATGGTCCTTCTGAGATGCAGGCAGTAAGGAGGGTCCAAGTGTAAACAGGACTAAAAGAGATGCAACAACATTGATAGGCAGGATTCTGTGGATTAAAGAAGCATTTCTTTTGGAAATGCCTAGGGTGCCAAGCTCTGCACTTATAGATGGAACATTGGTAGAAGGAGTAGTCCATTTTTTTATGCCTCAGGTAATGGCATTGGAAACAAGTGTCATTATATCAGAAGTTGAAAGGAGGGAGAGAACACTTGTCAAGAGCCTTTTATCATTCAGTATGACAGTAGGCTTTTTGGGCTTTATTGATGGCTCAGCATTCATTAAAGCCAAGAGGAGAGGAGGATGTGAAGGGCATAAATGGAGGTAAGGACTTGATGATAGCAGGATGATTTTTGATTGCAAGAGGATGATGATGTTTGTTGGTGAGTTTGATCATGTAATGGTCAATGTCTTGAAGAAATTCTCTGAACCTTGTTTGATATATGAGAGAGTGAAGATTTTCTAGAGCAGTGGCCTGGACAGCAGCTATGTAGT
>JBBPKX010000544.1:0-14523 GCA_038089435.1 Boletus austroedulis | reverse complement strand
AATCTTCTCGGTTGAGGTGCATGTCCAAGAGTAGGTGCATCGACTATAATGTGACGTTCAGGTGGAGGAGGTGAAGTACAAGGCTGAGGAAGAGGCACATCAAAAGGCAGAGGAGAAGCATTGTCAATGAGAGGTGGAGGCAGAGGCTCACCAGAAGGTAAGTCTGGGTTTCTGAAGTTAGTAATGAGCTGACCAGTCTGTAGATGGAAATCCAGGCACAACAGAGCATCAACAAAGGCAAGGGAAAGATGTCCCCTAAATGCCAATGATGCAAAGTCTGGGGCTTCAAGTGCAGACTCAGCCCTGGAAAGTCAACCTTGTGCATGGAGTGCCAGGATGCAAAGGCCAAGTATGAGCAGTCAGGAATGGAGTGAATGGAAAAGCAGAGGAGATGTATGGACAGCAAGGCAGGGCCCTTGAAGAAGAAGAAGAGAACATTGATGCCAGAGGAATTGGAGGAGGAGTCAGAGAGAGGTCCAGAGGGCATTGACTAGGTGGAGATTGTCTAGAACATCCTCAAGATTGCAAAGGAAATCCAGGATGTATTGAGGGCACAGGTGAGGTGCATCAACTGCCAAAAAACTCTTCTTGAGCATTTGGTGGAGCTTGAGGCAGAGGAGGTATATGGTTCTGATGAGGATGAGGACATGGAGGAGGTGGGCAAGGAAGTGGAGGTGGGCATGGAGCTAGCAAAGTTGGCTAGTGGAGATGGATGCAGAGGAGGATGGAGAAGGAGAAGAGGAAGTGGAGTAAGAGAAAGAAAACAGTTCTGTAAATAGTTGATTTCTAATGTCAAAGCATGAGTCAAACAAGAGTAGGAACAGAAACAGGGAGAGAAAAAAGAACTTAAGGTTGGAGCAGACCAGGCTTGTCTGGGTACTTCTGGTGGAAGTCCATAACAAGTTCTATTGCATGTCCTAACTCCATAGCAAGTAGCCAAGATGTTTTGTCATCAGTCCCTTCATATCCTAACCAGCATACCAGGTACAGGAGTTGGCAGTGATGCCTTCTCTGATTGATCTTAAAGTTGAGAATCTCTTCAATCTTGTATTCTGGTTCACTGTCAACCTCAACCAGAGGTGGTGGAGGTTGGACATGGTTTGGAATTACATTTGGAGTTAAAGGTTCTAATTGTGAAACATGGAATATTGGGTGAATGGATTTCATTGATTCAGGGAGACAGAGTGTAAAGGAGTGAGTACTGGGTTTGGCAATGATAGTAAATGGGCCTAGGTACTTCTCAGAGAGTTTCTTGGATGGTCAGGTAGACCAGAGATATTTAGCTTTCAGCATGACTTGGTCACCAACCTGGAAGTCCAGAGCTGGACTTGGTTTCTTGTCTGCAGGTCCTTGGTAATGCTGCTGCACTTCCAGCATCTTTGACCAGAGGAACTTGTGGAGTTCATCCAAGTCTGTGACATAGAACTGAGCTGTGGAAGAAGACAGGTTTACATAGCTCGGAGGAGATGGAAAAGTTTGGATGGTAGTCCTTATTAGTGAAAAAGGGTAATACTCCAGTGATAGCACTAGGAGTGTTGTTGTATGCGAACTGCGCAAGGGGCAGGAGTTTGGACCAGTTATCCTGTTGGTAGTTGCAGTATATCTAGAGGTATTGCTCCAGGGTCTGATTGGCACATTCCATTTGACCATCCCCCTCTGAATGATATCCAAAGGTGAAGTGGAGGCATATGTTGAGAGCTTTACCTAGTGACTGGAAAAAGTGCAATACAAATTCAGAGCCCCTGTTGGAGGTGACATAAAAAGGAACTCCATGCTTGGAGAAAACATGGATCAGGAATAACCTGGCGAGTTGGACAGAGGTAATTGTGTCATAAGTCAGAATGAATATAGACTGTTTTGACAGTCTGTCAACAATCACAAGAATGGCTGTAAAGCCTTCTGAAGGGAGGAGCTGTTCAATAAATTTGATGGAGATGGAGTTCCATGGTTTCTCCAGAACTGGGAGTTGTTTCAGGAGTCCATACAGACAATGACAAGGGATCTTTGTGCAAGCACAGGCTGTACACAAACTCATGTAGTTCTTTATGAAAGTCCTAATGTTAGGCCAAGTGTATTCATGATGAATGAGTTCCAATGTCCAGTTTTGACCAAAGTGTCTGGTGGTTGGATGGTCATGGAATGTCCAGAAAATACAGAGATGGAGGTTGTTAGATTCTGGGACATAGATACAATTGTCCCATAGGAGGAATCCTTTGAAATTGATAGTCCATTGTGGGTTGGATGACTTAGACAGGAGGAGGGGAGATGCAACAGGATCATTGGGGAGGGCAGACAAGATGTTCAAATAGAGTTGCTTGATTTCAACCAAAGCTAAGGCCCAGAGTAGTGGAACTTCAAGGTATGTAGCCCAGAGGGATGACACAAGCTGTTCTAGAGTGAAAATTGGCCTAAAGTTGTTGGAGTTAACACAAGCATAGTCCTTATCCCCCTCTTTGGAGTAGACATTCCAACATCTAGTCAAAGCATCTGGTTTCACTCTGAACTTACCAGGCCAGTACTGGACTGCCATGTTGAACTGATTAAGGTACTTGAACCACCAGGCTTGGCATCACATCAGGAGCTTGGAAGTGGAGAAGTATTCAAGGTTCTTGTGATCCATAACAATGTCTATGGGGAGTTCAGATCCTTTCAAGTAATGTTGCCATGATCTGAATGCCTTGTAAATTGCCAGTAACTCCTTGTCATGGGTGTTGTAGTTCAACTCAGTTCTAATCAAGGTCTAGGAGAAGAATGCAATGGGGTGGAGTTTGTTGTCAGATGGAGTTGTGATAGAAAGAATACTGGCAATGGCATAGTCAGAGGCATCAGTTTCAATGGTGATGGGGACATCTGGAATCCAATGCACAAGCACCAGAGTGGAAATAAATATGTCCTTGAGGCATTGGAAAGATTTCCAGCATGCATTGGAGAAGTTCCAAGGGACTCCCTTGCAAGTAAGACAAGTAAGGGGAATCACAATGTTGGAGTAACCTTGAATGAAGTGATGGTAAAAGTTTGCAAACCTGAGGAGGGACTGGATGTCCTTGACTTTCCTGGGTTCAGGCCAATCCATGATTGCCTTGATCTTGTCAGAGGCCATGGAAAGACTGGAGGGAGAAAGAACATATCCTAGATACTCAACTGTGTTGGAATGGAACTCACATTTCTCTGGCTTGGCATACAAGCTATTAGCATGAAGACACCAGAGTACTTCACAGACATGTTTACAGTGCAATTCCTTATCATGGGAGTATATTAGGATATTGTCAAGGTAGACCATGACACAGACATCAAGCATGTCTGCAAAGATATTATTGACAAACTGCTGGAAGGCCACTGGAGCATTCACAAGTCTGAATGGCATCACCAACCACTTGAAAGATCCATAATGAGTCTGGAATGCAGTTTTCCACTCATCTCCCTCTGCAATATGGACCAGATGGTATGCATGACAGAGATCAATTTTTGTGTAGACCTTGGCTCTGGAGGAAGCATTGAGTAGGTCAGAAGTATGGGGAAGTGGGTAGTAGTCTTTACATGTGATCTTGTTCAAACCTCAGAAATCAACACAGAGTTGGAGGAAACCATCCTTCTTCTGGACAAACAACACCAGAGCCACATGTGGAGACATGGAGTGATGAATGAATCCAATGTTGAGGTGTTTGTTGAGGAAGTCACAAAGGGCTTGTTGTTTGGTTGAGGAAACGGAATAGATCTTTCTGACCAGAGGTTCTGCACCTTCTTTCAAGTTGATCTTCAAGTCATAGGACTGATGCAGGGCTAACATACTAGCTTTCTTCTTGCTGAAGACATCTGTGAAATCATGGTATTCTGGAGGAACACCAGAGAGGTTGATCTTTTTGTCAGAAGATGATGCAGCAGAGATGGAGGTGGGGTGAGCAGAAATCTCTTCAGTAGATTGAAGGGAAAGGGCAAACTGGACTGAGCCCTCCATCTTGTAGGTGTGATGAAATGCAGCTGTATTGACAAAAGAGATATAGGGGGCAGGAAGTTCAGGAGCTTTTGGCAAATCTGGGGTGCTCAAAGGAGTGTTGACAACTGACAGAGTTGCCTCAGAAGGCACAGAGGTTGATATTGGGGTTGACATCCCATCTGCAGGAGTCTGGAAGGTAATGCTGCTCATAACCCAGTCAATCAATGGATTGTAGTGGGTGAGCCAGCAATGTCCAAGAACAAGGCTGCTTTGAGGATCCAACAAGGTTATGTAAAACACATTGGAGGTAGAGATGCCAGAAGTGAAGGAGATGGTCAGATCTATAGTAGAGTTAATAACAGAAGTGGAAGAGCCATTGAACAAGTGTAGACTGATCAGATGGATGGGGTACATAGAAAGATTATGTTTATCTACAAAAGAAGCATCTATGAAACAATGAGTAGAACTGAAATCAACAAGAACTGGTACATCAGAGATATTATGTACAAGCAATGATATTAGCAGATGAAGAGAATTAGGATTGGAAAGAGTGGACGCATTGAGACATAACTCCTTGAGAGCACAGTCAGGTTCAATGCAACTCCCAGCCTGTGTGGACACTCAAGAGTCATGCTCTATTTTTTCACCTCTGAAGAAGCAGATGTCAAAGCCAGCACGTCCAAAGTTATTGATGCAGCTCAAGCCTTCAATGCTCTAGAGCTTGACTTTGGGCATTCCTTGGTGGAATGACCACTCTCACCACAGAAAAGACATAAATTTAAACAGATGCAGCACTGACATTCTTCCAGGAGGAGTTTACCATCTTTGCCTAATTTAGGAGAAATGGTAGAAGGCATAGAGGAAGTGTTACCCTTCTTAAAAGGATTGTTTCCTCCCCCAGAAGATCCAAAGTTGGAGGTGGAGCTAGAGGATGGATAGAAACCTTTGGACTTGTCATCCTTAGGTTTGGAGAATGAAGTTGGAGCAGAGCTTGACAACTTGTGGGAAGAATGGGGGTTGCCAGAGTTTGATCTGGAGGCCTTTGAAGTGTGTGATATTTCTTTCTTGCACTCCCAGTACCTCTGGTTGATCTGTTGGACCAGAATGCACAAGTCATAGATGATGTTGGGTTTGTCATGATGAGTGATTTCATCTTTGATGTGATCCAGAAGTTTGTTATAGAAACTCCAGCAGAGAGCACCAGGTCCCCACTTGCGAACTTGGTTCACAAGGCAATTCCACTCAACAATGTATTTGGAGATGTGCTGGGTCTCCTTCATATGCAGTTGCTCAAGCTGAGCTTCTGCCTTGGCCATGGGGTCATGCAGTCTGAAATTCAACTGGAGCTCAAAGAGAAAAGCTCTCCAGTCATCCATCCACAAAGGATGATTGGCCAGAGCTAGATCTCCAAGCAAGTCTGGCTCAAAGTAATCTAGGGCCATACCCTTGAGGTAGGACTGGGTGAACATGACCTTCTGACAATCATGCTTAAATGACTTAGGGTTCGTCTGGAAGTTGATTTCACACTGGACAATGAAGGGGCAGAGCTTCTTCAGGTTGGACCCATCAAAGATGTCCAGTTCTCAGACTTTGGTCTTGGAGTCACTAGATGGTTCTTTGTGATGGAGTGCCTGACATGTCATATTGTGGATGGCATTGGTGAGTTGATTGAATGGCTCAAAAGCCAATGGGACTTCATTTGGGAGTTGGTCATCATCATCTTGGAGAAGACAATTGATGTCCAGTTCTTTGTCGTCATCATCACCATTATTATTGGGGTTGTCAGGGTCATCACCACCATCACCACCACCTCTAAAACCACTAAAACCACTGAAACCACCAGCAGCTGCCCAGACTGGCACCAGAGTGTCAATTCAACAATGTTCTTCATAGAAGTCATTGTCATCATTGTCATTATTGTCTAGGAAGAGTGTGATGTGGGGTTCATCAACAGTTGTCTCTGGAAGCAGAGTAAGCAGAGATAGGGGTCATCACCTCTAAGAGATAGAGGGAGCCTGGCATTGAGTAAGACTGATGTACTTGCCTGGTACCAAGCACAAGGAGCCAAAGGTGCTCCACAAGACACCAGTACAAGTGGCGTGCATATGCAACATAGGGATTGGAGATAGGGGATCTTGACAAGTGGAGTTTGAATATACTGTCAAGTCCAGTCCTCTGGGCTCAAGTCTGGTGGAGGAGAAGCAAAAAGGATGGAGGTGTCAACTAGGGTTGACCAGAGATACAGAGACAGAGATACAGAGATATGGAGGGGTGAGGACATTGGTGTAGGACATATGTGTTGCACCCTTGTCAAGTCCTGTGTCCTTGTATTTAGAGTAGAGAGTATGAATGGGGAACAGAGACTAAGTCAGACTCAAACTAGGAGGTGACTCATTTGATATTCAAACTAAAGTACAATGGAGAGACTATAGGAGTTTATATACTGATGTCCAGTGACAACTCCAGACCAGAAACTACTAGGATTGAAGATTAAGTGAGGGCTATGTGTATAGTAATGAATAAGTCAGAGGGTGGAGAATATCAGAATACCAACTAAGCTGACTAAAGATATAATACAGACTTACAAAGTTGAACTAGAACAAAAGGAGAGAATATAAACAGTACCATCTGGAGTGCCCAACTCTGATGAAATCCAGAACCCTAGGACTGTTGCAATGTCTGGATGACCAGAGATGACCAGAGATGGACTTCACAGAAATTAGGGATATGACACCTCACTCAAATTGATCACAGCTGTTAAGCATCAGATTAACTGTTTCATTGAAGTCACTGATCTTGGAGAGCTGTATTGGCTCCTAGGGATCAAAGTCATGCACAACCAAGAAGAGCACATGCTTGCACTCTTCCAATGTATCTACATTGACTCCATCCTTCACTGCTTCAATTTTGACTTGCTCAAGCTGATCTCAATGCCCATGGAACTGAGCACCAAACTCTCCACAAGCCAGTCACCATCCACTGCTGCCAAATATGCTGCCATGCAGAATATTCCATATCAGGAAGCCATTGGATCACTGATGTATGCAGTGCTCAGAACCTGCCCTGACATCTCATATGCTGTCATTCAAGTCTCATGCTTCTCATCAAACCATGGCCAGCCACATTGGAATGCAATTAGAAGGATTTACAGATATCTACTCAGCACCAAGGACCTACACTTGACCTATGGAGGAGAAGAAAAGGATCTCATTGGATACACTGACACAGATGGAAGTGCCACAGAGGACCATTGTGCCATATCAGAATATGCCTTCCTCATCAATGGAGGCACTGTATTCTAGAGCTCCAAGAAACAAGAGCTTGTTTCACTCTTGACAACTGAGAGTGAATACCACTGTAATGCATTGCCAACCTTTAAATGCATTACAAATGCTTCTGACAACTAGTAATGGAGCACAAACCTGATACCTGTTGACAATGTATATATTCCAATAGGGATCAAAGGTGGTAAATGTACAGGAGGAAGTCACAGCACAAGTGTGGGCATGTTAGTAATGTTTGAAGTGTCTTTGATGGAAAAGCAACTTCCATCAACCACCATGACATGGTAGTGGCATTTGCATCCAAACAGATTATGCACACACCATAGCAATTGAGGTATTCAGTGCAGGCATATAGAGCATGGGTTTAGCATTGTTGTCTTAGGATTTTCCAACATAGTCATAGCCTGATCAATGCAAGCAATTTGTAGAGTCCACACCAAATTTGCTCTGGGGTTTGGGTGAAACACAAAGGGGTACTGTCAAAAAGTGAGTTCCCTTAAGGATTTATGAAAATTGTACAGACACCATGTTTGGGCTCAGTTGATGAATTTGGTGAATAATTCTGTAAATCTGATAGCCATAACACTTGTGCTAGATTTTACAGATATGGCCAAAGGCCCCTGCATCCAAACTTGCTTGCAAAATAGAATACAAGGATGGGATTTCTGGATGAGACCTCCAGCAGAGCTTGATGTATGTTGAGGATTCAACTGGCTGGGATGTTTTTTTTTCATGAAAGTGGCCAGTAAGATTGGTGAAGTGAACCAACATGATGAGCACCCAAATTGAATCACATCATGACTGATACAAATGACCTCAAACTGGTAGTGTGCATCTTTGTCACTGGGACCTTTGCTGACACTGTTTAGTCCAAACCCAGCATTGTCAACAATGACATCAATGTGGTATGGACCTTTTCAAAGAGCTCCTAGGTGCTGTGGCTTCCAATGTCATACTTGACAACAAGGAGCTTGTTGGACAAGTAAGCTGCAGAGATGCTTTGTGGGTAATTGTGGCAGCAGACTCTCCAGCTGTAATAGCCTCCTTGACCAATGCTCAACTGATACCTGTGGAGGTACCAGTGGTGACATAAAGATCAGAAAGAGTAGAAGAGCATGTACTGGTCAACTCACTGAGTCAAACATGAGAATCCAACATGGTAGACAAGGCTATAGGTGAGCAATGCTCATCCTAAATGCAAATGAGTCATTTTCTCTACTCCCTTGAGTGTGAGTACAGTCATGGGTAAATGACATAGCCATTTTCTCATAATCTAGTAACCTACAAGGTAGTTTGCTTTTTGATAACAGCCCATTTTGCTCCCAATCACTTGGATACATAAGCATATTGAATACATGAAGAACCTAAGATGTCATCCTTGTGAAATCAAGTCAATACTCAGTCTATGATGGAATCCTCAATCATGTTCATGTACATTATGTCTCACTCATGTGTTCTGATTGCTTTCCAACATGAAAATATATTCATATGATATGCTGATATGCATTACAGTCAGTCATATGGTAGACAATCAGTTGTTCAGTCACTGTAAGAAATGACAAGTCATGTTCACTGAATAGCTATGTGTTGTGCCTGCCACTCTGGATTTGTCTTTGGGAACATTACAGTCAAGACACCATTCTCCATCTTGGCCTTTACATCATCAGGCTACATGATGCTCAGTCAAGTAGTATCAAAATATCATCTTACTGCTTACCTTGGTTGCAAAGGGGAGCCATTACAGCCCTTATTTCATGCCCCTTTCTTGTTATTTCACCCCCTTTAGCAGCAGTCTGGTATGCAATCCAGTTAGTCCAGTGCACTATCCATATCATCAAGGTCCCAGTCTGGTATGTCTGGTAATCTGAGTCTGGTAATCCAAGTCCAGATTCATCTAGTCATATGGAGTCATTTCTAGTTGGAAGTCACTCTAACTCACAAGCCTCATGGAGCCTAGATCAGGCACAGGTTAGCACAGCCAGGTACAGGATTTGCCTTGCAGCTACATCATGTTGATCTCATAGCAGCCTCATGAAGGAGGCACTGTCATATCTTATCCTATAGCAGTATGGACACTTCACAGCTCTTTCTGCCTCATGTACCAATAGCTATAGTAGCTCAGAATAGCCTCAGTAGCATGGACCAAGCACTGCCTTGTAGTGTAGAGTATATAAAGGCCTGTCAGTAGCACAGTCACTATCTCAATTCACATTGTTCTTTTCCTGCCTTTCTCTCAGTCCCTCAGCTCCTTTTCCAGTTGCTTGAAGTGCACCTCCTCCAAGCCCTTTAACTAGGAAATCCCAGAGTATAGAACAGCCCCAGGAAGCCAGGTTGTTACATTTGAATTGAGATCCTTCTTGGACTAGGTGCCCCTTGTTCTTCAAGTCATACCAGGAAAGGAGCAGCTCTTAGTTGAGTCTCAGCTCACTATCTTAGGCCTTTTAGCTGCCATTTGGACAGATCTATAGGAGTCCTAGGCTTCTGCTGCCATTTGGACATCATCTACCCTTTTTCCAATCCTTGGATTGATTACTCTTGGATCCCCCTTGGTGCTTAGGAGTTGGTAGCCCTAAGGTTTTGCTCTAATCAAGTGATTCACTACCAACCCCCCCCCCCCCCCTATCTGTGTCAGGAGTTGATAGGCCCAGACACACCACTTTAGAGAGAAGAAAAGTGCCTTTTATCACCCCTTTGGAGTCTAAGAGTTGCAGACCCAAGAGGATAGTTGGTTTGACAGTAAGCCAGGTGGTAAAGTCATCCAGAGGGAAGAGTGATAGGAAATAGCTCTCTCTGTGTCCCCATAGTGTCAGGAAGCACTTTAAAGATTTCCTGTTCCCCTATGAAGATTGCGATCACCACTGTCAACATACTGGCAAGAGTCCTATCAAGAGAGGAGCCTTTGCTTAGAGTCAAGCATGCTCAGAACCATTAGCCATAGCCATCTGTCATCCTCCAGAGTCTGGTGGATGCATTCACCACAAGAGTCACAAGAGTTACAAGAGATCAAGACACTTAAAGTTATTCCACAGAGATTAGAGCTGTATTCAGCTGCCTATAGATGAAGATGTCTACTGTTAGTCCCTTCCAAGACATCCTCAATACCCTCCAGGATGGTTCAGTTGACTGGCAGGACAAGATAGCAGCCATAGCTGAAGTAATAGGAAAGATAGAGAGAGCATTTCAAGCACAGGATGTTGCCATCTTGCAGCTTCAAACAGAGAACACTGGTTTACAGCACCAGCTTGCTAGAGTCCAAGCAGGAAGTCAAGCAGGATCAGTAGGTCCCACTCCAGGATACTCCAGGAAGATAGAGCTCTTTGCAGATCCAGGAACTTATGATGGATCTAGAGGAAAGTTTGAAGAATGGTGGTCAAGATGAAAGGATGGTGTGATGCCAATTCCACTGCCATTATTCCCCATTCATACAATGCAGTAGTTGCAGTCCTATCTTGCTTAACAGGTGCCAAAGCAGGTTGCTTTGCAGAGACAAGACTGGCTAGAGGAAGAACCTATATGTGGACCATGCTTGAAGCAGAAATACCCATGATGTTTAGAGCCACCAATAATAGAGACTGGGCCATCAAGCAGCTCTCTATGATCAAGCAAGGGAATCAGACCACAGATGAGTTCATCATTCACTTTGAAGCCCTTTATAATCTTGCAGACATTGCAGATAGTCATGCCATCTCTCTAGTTGAAGAAAAGTGCTCACCCAATCATTATCCAGCAGATCTTTAGAGAAGGAAAGCATGCAGACACCATTACTGCATACATGGCAGAGATTAGGCACATTGGAAGTGCTTAGGAAGCCTACCAATACCTTTACAAAGATCAGCCTTTTCAGGATTGCCCCTTTCATTCCTTTCATCAGTCTAAGCCCAGGAAGGCTAGAGATGAAGAAGAACCCATGGACATCAACACAATGGAGCTTAGAACTACTCAAGAAGAGTGCTATGGATATCATGAGATGGGTCATAGGATCAGAGATTGCTCAAAGAGAGGAAAGAGATGCCCAGATTGTACATGGTTTGACAAACACCATAGAAATTGCCCCAGAAACAAGGGAAAGTCTTCAGATCAGAAGAAGCGCCATGCAAGAGTGGCATATACTATCCCCTCATCCTATCAGAATGGTGAAGGTGAACATCCTACTATCAAGACTTGCAGAGGAATGACCATGGAGCAGGTCAAGAAGCTTTTTGATTCAATGAACTAGGAAATCACCCCAGGAGTATAGATTACCCTGGGCTATGTCAGGGTTAACAATGCATACAGGATAGAAGAAGAAGAACCAAGGAAGTCATCTGGTTTATCAACACTTAACACTCTGGTTAGTGTTTCTAGGAGTCAAGTATTTCAGAGAAAAACCCCACATTTGGATGGAATTATCATCTTCCTAGTAGTACCCAAGGGACTTAGCCTTGTCTGGCCTTGCTTGGATCAAAAGGAACTCATTGGAAAGTCATCCCATTGTTCAGCAGTCCTCAAAAAGACTAACTGATGTTAAGAGAGTTTACTGAAGCTTAGTGTTCCTGCCTCAATGCACAGAGGGAGTTTTAGAGTCTTACTTGAGCTAGAATGCTCATGCCTTGACATACAGAGGAACTCACAGAGATTTAGCAGAGTATTAGTCAAAGAAGACCCCTTACTTGAGCTAGGATGCTCTTGCCTCAATGTACTGAGGATTCATCAGAGTTTTGCCTTAGGTTGTCCAGGAGTCCAACCTTTAGGAAGGATATAGTGCTACAGCCCTTACATTTCATGCCCCTTTCTTTTCACCCCCTTTAGCAGCAGTCCAGTATGCAATCTGGTTAGTCCAGTGCACTCTGGTTAGTCTGGTACACTATCCATATCATCCAGGTCCCAGTCCAGTATGTCTGGTAATCTGAGTCCAGATTCATCTAGTCATATGGAGTCATTTCTAGTCAGGAGTCACTCTAACTCACATGCCTCATGGAGCCTAGACCAGGCACAGGTTAGCACAGCCAGGTATAGGATTTGCCTCACAGCTACATCATGCTGATCTCATGTCAGCCTCATGGAGGAGGCACTGTCATATCTTATCCTATAGCAGTATGGTCACTTCACAGCCCTTTCTGCCTCATGTATCAATAGCTATAGTAGCTCAGAATAGCCTTAGTAGCATGGACCAAGCACTGCCTTGTAGTGTAGAGTATATAAAGGCCTGTCAGTAGCACAGTCCCTATCTCAATTCACCTTGTTCTTTCCCTGCCTTTCTTTCAGTCCCTCAGCTCCTTTTCCAGTTGCTTGAAGCACACCTCCTCCAAGCCCTTTAACTAGGGAACCCCAGAGTATAGAACAGTCCCAGGAAGCCAGGTTGTTACAGAGGTTGCCTGAACCTTGACAAACATGGTGCTGGGGGAGGTTGAGGAACCCAGGAGCAAAGACTGAGTATGGCAATGATCAAGACAAGAACACCACTGAGAAGGCAGGCAGAGCATTGACATGCAACACATTAAATTGAAATACCTTCTGTCCCATCTTGCAGAATCTGTCATCAAGGAAATCAAAGCATTGTCAAAAGAATGGTGTATGGCAAGGAGATGTGAACCAAGCAAGTAAACTGGGTTACACTACAAGGAGTTGCCCTTGAATGAATAATGGCAAAACATCATGCATATACATAGAATAAGGAAGGCCATGATGACCTGGACATGTATAGTAGACATGAGAAAGGCATCAGCTGCTGATTTCAGGCCAATCATGTACATAGTATGTGAGTGGATGGCCTTTTATGCCTCCATAGCACTGCTTTTGTAGGTTTCATATTGTGGATCTGGGATCTAGATGATCATACATTATACATGAGTAGAATCCAATCTGATGGTCAATCTAGCAAGCTTGAAGACCACTGCAATGCATGGCCACCATTACTGTCAGCCTATAAACACATTATGAACAAGGACATCTGTTGACAATGCAATAATTCTAGACTTCAATAATCATATTTGGCCTGTCATATGGCCAACTGAAAGACTGCACCTGATGAAACATAGTCTGTCCAGAGAAAGCCCAACTTGTAGTTAGCTGTGTTTCAACAAACCAAGTGTCAGTGTGTACCACAAGTCAAGATTTGAGAGTGACTCAGAGGTGGGCTTGTATTCCAAAACTAAATTAGCAATTGTGGTGGCAGAGCCTCATGTTTCATGTTATTTGCTCACTTTCTAATTCCATTCCATGGTAACTCAAACCAGTCCTCCATTTGCATGAAGTAGTAGTCAGCCTCACTAGTATCTTTAAATTCCAGGGGCTGGTTGACCACTGTTATATGTAGCTTACTAATCGACGGCAGTGCCCGAATCAATTCCCGCCCGTCAGTTGTTTTCCGTATGTGTGAAGCAAGGCCTAGTTTGGACAACCTGTCTTTCGAAAAGCGACACCCCAACGGTTATGCCATAAAACTTCCTTGACTTGTGGTACAGGAATAGAAGCGTAGCAGCGACAGGGACGGCCGTGGCCGACTCAGTTAACTTGGTGCGTAACTAAATCATGCTCCCAACACGATGGACAGCAATGCATTACCACCTTGCACGCGGACGGTACTGACGACATGGAAGCCTATGTTACCTGGTTAGTTCTCTAGAACAGCAGGATGTGAAGATTTCGATTTTACAACACATACTCTACTCAAATGCGACATTACTTTCTTTCCTTCGGTCCATTAAGTGCTTCAGTGGTTTGTACACCTGACAGGGCCCACATAGTGCCACCAGCTGCCTCCGCGAATGATTCGGCTTATATCGCCGAACGGTTTTATCGGGGTATGAATTTGTCTCAAGTCCCTTAGCCGGTAGCTCGTCACCCAGAGTGTCGCACGAATCCGAATGATGTTTTTACATCTAGCGGCACCAGGTCTGTCACGGGGATCTCCCTTGCTTGCTCTGGACACAGCACGGCGAGCATCACGGCTATCCCGAATAGGATATCAAGCCATCGTGTCCGCTGACATGCATTTCATGAGCGGACGTTTTGTCGCGTTTCTTCCAGGTCTGATTTGGGAGTGCTGTTCGTATCCACGCTCGCGATTGTGGCGGTGACGTGATGAACGAAGCTGTGCGGCGTTGCTTCGAGCTCTTCCGAAAAGAGCCGAATCTCGAGGTGAGCGTTCAAATCTAGAGCGCGTCGCACTGATCATCGACTACTATCCGTGAGCTAGAATAAGCGAGACGACTTATAATGAGGGTTTCAAGACCACCGCCGATCAGTCTGATGACGTCGGTCTCGTCTCGATCGCGAACAGGGTTTCAAGACGAGGGTTCCGTGCAATCAAGTGACGATCCCAGC
>JBBPKX010000542.1:0-14564 GCA_038089435.1 Boletus austroedulis | reverse complement strand
CACTCTTGTTGATTCACAGATCTAAAGAGGGCTTCTATCTCCATTACTAGGGTGGCCCAGGAATAGGCTCCTCCCTGTGAGATTAGATCTAACTTTGTCCGGGCAAAGCCTCCAGCCTTTTGTCCTTCTAACCGAGATAGGACCGCAATTACAGCCTTCTGGCTTGCTGGCAGAAACACTGCGGCGTTTTCATGTAACCATGATTGGATTTTCGTCCACCATTCCTCAAACTTGGATCGAGATCCGTTATACAATCCGGGGTCTACAAAAGCTTTACTGAGCTTAGGTGCTGTGGTGGGGTTTGCTGCTGATAATGCCTGCAGGGCGGTGATTTGAGTAGTTGCTTGGTTGATTTGATTCTCTAAAGCAGCAATAGTCGCTGCTTGCCTCCTTGTAGTGGTAGTGCTAACATTGAGCGCAGCCTATGCGTCATCGTGTCTTTCCATGAGATGATCAAATAGGTTCAGGAGGTCGTTGGCTAACGTGGCATTGATCTGTATCGCCTGGAGATTGGCTATGAAAGCCTGGCGATCAAAGGGATGACTCATCGCTTTCTATGGGATGAGGAATAATGCTTCTGGTGGGTCTCGGGATGTACAGAGTCTGGTCTGAGATCTGATCGTCCAATTCCCATAAATGGGTAAGCGTTCTATTGGCTATTTCCTGAGTCCTTCTCGCTGCCCTTGTGGCTAGAGTTCTTTCTCTTGTGAGGATATAACGATGTCGAAAGGCTCTTCTCCTTTCTGCTGGGGTCTGTCCAATGGTGTACCTGGGAGTAGATTCTATCTGTTCGTCCCTAGGTATATATCCTTGATATGGCCCTTCATCTGAGTCTGTATATTCAGGCTCTTCCCGTAATACTTCTGCAACTTGTGGTTCCTGATCTTCTTCAATCAAGTGTGGGGGCACTTCTTCGATTACGCGTTCTTCTCTTGGTGGGATCGGGATAGGCTCTTCCACTATTTGGTATTGCATGTATAATACCCTAATATGGATTATAATGACAAGGTTGCCTAAGTGTCAAGCGGGGTCGGAGAGGAGTAATGATATCACAAGCAAGAGGCTCGTGAGGACGAAACCAATGGGGGTAAGGAGCAGGATGAGGAGGATGGGGTGTAGGAGCTCTCTCTCTAATTCATATTTGCTCCTGAATGTCTGCATGCGCTGCATGAACCTGTTCTCTGAGTTCAGCTGCTCTGGCGGCATTCCTGTCTCTCTCCTCAGCAAGGTGTATCCCCTCCTGAATAATATTGTTGATCTCCTGTCATAACCTCTCTCTAGTTGCACATCTAAGTCTGCTTGCCTCAGTTGTCAATCCACAACGTCTCTGACTGGTTATGTGTGACCAGTCTACTGGTTCCGCAAGAAGCAGGGCTGGGCGGTCAGGGGTAGAGGGGTGGTAAGGCGGTGTGCCTTCTTCATGCTGGAATGGGACTACGATATCCCTGTAGAGGTCTTCCTCGTTCTCGACTAATGTGGACGGCGTGTCGTCCAGGCCTAGGGTACTTCTGTCCCTGGCGGTCCTTAAACCTTCGTCTAAGCTAGTACAGTAGTCGGATAACTCTTCCAACTCTTCCGATCTCCGTTTGGCTACTTCTCCTTCCTCTGGTTCCAATTCCAGGTAGAGTAGCTGTAATGGGCTTCTTGAGCTCCTGATGTGATTCCCCTATGGATAAGGCAGAATGCCGTTACTTTACCTGTAGGTCCTCTTCGTCTTCAACCTTTAATTCCACTGGCCAATCCAGTACGAGATCTTCAAGGGTTACAGTGGATGGTCCAGCCCTTGCTACTGGATCCAGGAAACCTCTTGTTCCAGCGAGGGAATACTCGAGTAAATCTTCAACGCGGTAGTACAACACTTGACTGTGTTCAGTACTCCAGATGAGTGCAAGGGAGGTGCCTACTGGTTAACCCTGGGTTCCTTTAGTCAACTTGTGTTCTTCCGGCAGGTAGCTACTCCAGCAGGTAAAGGTCAGTCTTATTCTAATGAAACGACCTAACTCACTTAAGAGCTGGATGCTTGAGAGGGGGGGGGCGTTCGAGCGTGTAGGTGAGAGAGGGAAATATCGAAGGAGAATAAGACTGGGGGTCTTATCTTGCTTCGAGCCTGGTATTTATACTCTACTGTACATGGCTGTGCCTGGTCCGTGCTAGTGAGGCTATACTACATTAAATATGCTATTGGTACATGAGGCGAAGCACCAGGGCAGAGACGTACGAGTTGGGACGAGGGGACGAGTCACCTCATACTTGATCTGAGTCAGTCCGAGTCATAGGGGCTATTTATGGATAGGTGTGCACTGGCAGTGCACAGCTGCACATAGCCTCCATGAGTCATTCTGGGGTGATGACGTCAAGGGTGTCATAGCCTTGAGCTATGCATCCCTGGTCTGGACTGGTTGAGGCTCGTCCTCGAGTCCTTGTCTGCTAACCCCTTAGCTAAGTGCCAAACAAGAAAGAAAATAGAAAGGAAACTAAGTAAGTGTCCGTTAAGTATCAGATAACCTATAGAATATTGAGGAAATGTTACACAAAGTTGCTATCTGCATTTCCAGACTTGTTGCCAGTATCTGGACCTTCATTTCTCTAGGTCCACCCTCTGTTTTATTAGGTCTTCTGTCACCTTTAGACCTTGTCTCTACAGCATCAGGCATTTGTTCACCTCACCTATGCAACTTGAGACATCCCCTTCATTGATATGTCCACTCCTCCGAGGTTTTTTCCCACACCTCCAGACTTGTTGCCAACACCTGGACCTTTGATCATCAAGGTCCCCCTCAGTTCCCCTTTTGGTCCTTTGCTCATCATGGACCTCATCTCTCCTGTGTCACATATGCCCTTTGATCTCCCATTATTGGACCTCTTCACCTTTCTATATGCACTTTGGAACACCTCCATTCATTCTAGCTGGCCCCCTCATGACTCCAGAATTAGTCACTTTTTGTGACAACCTGGCTTCCTGGGGCTGTTCTATACTCTAGGGTTCCCTAGTTAAAGGGCTTGAAGAAGGTGTGCTTCAAGTAACTGGAGAAGGAGCTGAGGGGCTGGGAGAAAGGCAGGGAAAATACAGGTGAATTAAAATGGGGGCTGCACTACTGACAGGTCTTTATATACTCTATACTATGAGGCTGTGCCTGGTCCATGCTACTGAGGCTATCCTGAGCTACTATTGCTATTGGTACATGAGGTGTATATGGCTATGATGAGATACTATTGCTATTGGATAAGTTATGACTAGGCCTCTCTCCATGAGGCATCAGTGAGGTTAAACCTGTACCTGACTGTGCTATCCTGTGTGAGCTGTGTGCAGTGCCTTTTTATGAGGTGTGTGAGTCAGAGTGACTGAGACTGACTCAAGGTGACTCCTCTAGACTCCACTTCAATTGAGGTCATGACTCATTATGACTCGATATGATGTCATGAGGGCTCTTGACTCATGATGACTCCTGTGGCTGTGCTGTGGCTGTGACCCACAACCATAAACATGGGAAAAAGGTCATGACTGTACTGTGGCAGTGCCAACAGGCTGCAGCAATGCAGTGGTGATGCCATTACTAAAGGTGAAAATAATACATGCTTGTTACACTTTTCTCCAGATCTCCAGTTGTGAACTCCACTTTACTCTGCTTTGCCAGCTCTGGACTTCATTGATTCAAGTCCACCTGTTCATTCCCCTGGTCCCCATCCTTTTAGACACCATTTGATGCTGTTAGATCATTCCTCCACCCATGCATCCACCTCCATCTTATTTTCATTGCTTTGTCTTTGAACTCTGGATGCTCTTGTTCTCTCTGTTCCCTGCCTCTGCCAACTTCTGAATGACACCTTGTGCATTTTCACACACCTCTGTCTGCACATCTCATGCACCTCCATTGTGCTTTGGTACATTTTTCAGTCCAATTATACCCCCTTTTACTCTTTCATGGGTTAAAGTTGGTTGTTTTGTTGTTTTGGATTTCATTTTTTGACATTTTGACACCTTTTTGGGAGATATCCACTCCTCTCTGCATCATTTCAGACCATTTCCACTGTCCATTCTGCTCATGAACACTACTGAACATCCATTTAGTATGCTCTGAGCACCTCTGATGTGCTCTTTTCCAGATTCTTTTTTTTTCGGACTTCCCTATTAAGGGGAGGATAAGGACTCCACTCACAACTACTCTCATCATTTTCTAGGTCCATTTCGACACCAGTACAGCTTGCAAAGTCCCTCTGAGCTTGTATCTAGTCAATTATATTGTGGCCTCTTGTCTGAGCATCTCCATTATGACCTCCAGACATTCCTGTCCCAACTCTGGTCCTACCTCCAGTCCTGAATAATTGACCTCTAGCACATCACTATCTGTCCATCCCCTGTGTCCTTTCCCATGATCTAGATGTTTTCCTGAAGATTCTGTTATCTGTCCTCAAAGATCTTGGTTTTTGTTGCTGTTCCTCAGGCACCTCATTCAGTACCATCAGAACTCTGGCCTGACCTCTGGAGCTTCTGCTCTGTCATCTCCAGTACTAAGAAACTCACATAGATAATTGCCAAATGTCTTCCTGGATCCCTAGTCTTCCATATCATGATCTTGATGCACAATCTCTTCCCCCATCAAGTTGATATTGATCACTACAAACCTTCCCAACTATCCTAGCTTGCCTCATCTCCTTTCAAGCTGTTCCAGTCTCATCTCTGATGTTTCCAGCACAAACTCCAGTTACATATGCCATTCAGTCCATCAAGATTGACATCAGGGTAGTCCTCCTTGCCTTCATCAAGGGTCTCTGTCATTACCATGGTCATTGTCCATCATCGACTCTACTCATCCATCTGTCCAACTCTGTCAGTCACACCTTGATTAGTCAGTCATGCTCTAGCTTTCATCTCTGGTGCTCTGACTATCATCTCTGTTCCTTGGTTATTCCTGGGACTTCCAGACTGACATTAGACTGACATGAGTGAAGGTTCAGCCTCACTCAGAAGTTGACTTTGCCCTGTCTTCACAGGTTTTCATCCATCTAGGCCCCAACACCTCTGTTATGCTCTATTCTACAAGCTCCCTGACCTTCATGTCAACTCTGGTCAGACTTTCCCTGGACACCTGCACCTCCATTATGCCTCTGTTATGCCTCAGAATCCATTCATGTATCCATTTATGACCTTATGCTATGTCCTCTGTTTTATCTGTCTCTGCCTCCTCTGTTTCTGTCTCTCCGAATATGTCCATTATTCTTAGACTTCTCTCCACTTTACTCTGATACTTCTCTGTTTACTTTACTTTTATAGACTTCATTAACAAGAAAGAAAAAGACAAAAGACTAATATCTAGCTATTTTACTATTTCTCTTTTTCTCCTTCTTTCTCTGCTTCTTTTTCCTCTGTCTCTTTTTCTGCCTTCTTTTTCATCCCTTTTTCTGTCTCTTGTTCCACCTGTTTTTTTTCTTCTCCATCTGTGTCCTCTTCCATTCCATCTCCATTCTCCTCCATCTCCTCCATTCCAGCCTTTGTCACCTTCACTTTCTCCATTTCTATCACCTCCATTTCTGCCATCACTTGCACCTCCATCTGGACCTGTGCCCCATTTTGATGCCCCTTGCAGTCCTCCCTCAACCCAGCAACCTCCTCATGAAGTCCTCGCACCTCATCCACCAACTTCCTGAGGACTGTTGTGATCTCCTTCATGGTTTTCATCATCTCTGGGTCTCCAGTCTTCTGAGATGGACTGGTTAGCACCTCCACATATGTGTAGTTCTTCTTTCATTGTTCACCCTGTCATGACAATCTGTTGTCATCCCAACCTCTCCAACATGTTATGTGTGCTTTCACACACTCTCTGCATGCCCTTCCTTTGGTTCCTTGAATGGGCTCCATACATGCCAGTTGTTGCTTCTTGCAGTGTTGACACTTATCTGCTGCCATTCCATGGGTACTCCAACTCCTTTCCAGCTCCTCTTCATTGCTACTTTCATCCTCCAACATACACATGATCGGATTCAACTTATTTCCATTAGCATGACATCAACTCTGATAATCCTAGGCACTCACCAATTCTCCAGCCTTCCCCTTGCCCTTTTCCTTTGTCTTTGCTTCACACTCCTTCCTAGTGTGCTCCTCTGCCATCATCTGATGCACTTCCTCCAAATTCTGCTGGTGCTCCTCTTCCTTGTGCCATTTCTACTCTTCCTCCTCACATCATTTCTGTTCCTCTTCTTCCTTATACAGCCTTATGTGTCTCTGACACTCTGTTGCCTTTGCATCCCACAGTTCCTTGCTGTTGTCATCACACTCCACAAGTTTCACATCAGGCCATGTCTTGATATCATCATTGTCAGACATGGTAGGTGAAGAAAGAAGATTGACAAGTGCCAAACTCCAAACAGCCTTGTTATATAATCTGTTTCAAACTCCGCTTGTTGATTGTCTCATGTTGCATCACGTCTCACTTCCAGACTCTGGCTTGGATCAACAAGGTGTGAAACTCCACTCCACACATCCACTCATTCCATTCCTAGTCATACTCAGACCTTGTTTCACCCTGTAGGCCTTAAGGGCTTGGCCTTAATGGGGGGGCACTGTTATATACCATATCAACCCCTATCTGGACCACCTCCAATTCTCCATTATACAACTCTGGTCCCCTCCACCAAACTCCCCCTAGGAATTTGTCTCCAGTCCCTCATCTCACCCAGACATCTACAGAGTTCTACTCCAAAACTCCAGATGCCTCTTATAGTATTTCTCTTTATGTTTAGCTCCATTTTCATTATCCTCTGACATTTTTCTGTCACATAAGATTTCATTGCATCCATCCTCCATCCCTGTGGCTGATGCTATGTACTCAGCTTTTGTTATCCTCCATTCCATGTCATGATCTCTGTGTACATCACCTCACCCCATTTTGTTATCTGTTGTCCAGACTTTCTTTAGACTTTATAGGACTTCATATATAAATCCTCTATACTCCTCCTGTACTCCTTAGTTCAAATATTGTAAGTCACTTGATGCCCCTCCTCTGGACTTGAAGTCCCTTCTAAAGAGATGCACTAGTCTCTTTCTCTCCTTGGTGGCTAACCAAGGGAATGCTCAAAGAATAAAAGAGCAGTAGAGGAAGTATATAGAGCTTGTAGAGAACTTACAAATGGAGTAGGCGAGTAAGTGTGTGAAGTAGTGTGCACTGAGAGTATTCAAAGTGCGGGAGACAAGATAGCTTGTTAGCTTAGAGAGCGAGATACTCAAGCTCTCTTATATACACTACTGGACTGTTTGTCCATGTATATACTCTATCTAAAATAAGATAGGAGAACAAAAGATAAGGAGATAAGAAATATAAGCTGGAATGACTCATCTGTGACAACCTGGCTTCCTTAGGCTGTTCTATACTCTGGAGGTTCCCTAGTTAAAGGGCTTGGAGGAGGTGCGCTTCAAGCGACTGAAGAAGGAGCTGAGGGGCTGGAAGAAAGGCAGGGAAAATACAGGTGAATTAAGATGGGGACTGTGCTACTGACAGGCCTTTATATACTCTACACTACAAGGCTGTGCTTGGTCCGTGCTACTGAGGCTATCCTGAGCTACTATAGCTATTGGTACATGAGGCGGAAAGGGCTGTGGTGAGAGACTACTGCTATTGGTCCAATGTGACTAGGTCTCTCTTCATGAGGCGTCAGCAAGGCTAAACCTGTACCTGGCTGTGCTATCCTGTGCATCCTGTGCAATCCTGTGTGCAGTGCCTGCTGCATGAGGCATGTGAGTCAGAGTGACCAAGAGTGACTCCTACTGACTCCAGTATGACTCAGTATGACTCATTGTGACTTGATGTGACTCGATCGAGGTCATGACTCATTATGACTCAATGTAACTCGTTATGACTCGTTATGACTTGTGATGACTCATGAGACTCTGTGGCTATGCTGTGGCTGTGACCCACAACCAAGAATGATGGAAAAATGAAATGTACACCCATCTTAGGGATTTGTTACACTATACCCTTCCTAAGGGTTGGACTCTGGACAACCTAAACAAATCCTCAGTGCGTTGAGGCAAGAGCATCCTAGCTCAAGTAAGGGGTCTTCTTCAACCAAAACTCTTCTAAACTCCTATGGGCTCCTCTGTACATCAAGGCATGAGCATCCTAGCTCAAGTAAGACTTCTAAAACTATCCCAGTGTGTCGGGCAAGAGCACTTTAGCTCAAGAAAAATAATAAACTAACCCTGAACATTGAAGATGATGACTGTGGTGAAGCCATGGGTAGAAAGACAATAAAGGAACAAGACAATCCCAAAGCTTCCATCGCTTCAGAGAGTTCTCCTGCTAAGACCTTGAAACTCGAAAACACTAAACCTGAGTGTTAAGTGTTGATAAACCAGACAACTTCCCTGGTTCTTCTTCTAATATCCTTCATGCGTTGTTAACCCTGACGCAGCCCAGGGTGTTCTACACTCCTGGGATGACTGCCTAGTTCATCGAATTAAAAAGTTTCTTGACCTGATCCATGGTCATTCCTTTGCATGCTCTGGCAATAGGATGTTCATCTTCATCATCCTGATAGGGTGAGGGGACAGTACAAACCACTCTTGTGTAGCGCTTCTCCTGATCTGAAGGCTTTCCTTTGTTTCTGGGGCAATCTCTGTGGTGTTTGCCAAACCACTTGCATTCCGAGCATCTTTTTCCTCTCTTTGGACAATCTCTGATCCTATGACCCATTTCATGACATCCATAGCACTCTTCTTGAACTGCTCTAAGCTCTGTGGCATCGACATCCATGGCATCTTCTTCATCTCTAGCCTTCCTGGGCTTAGACTGATGAAAGGAGGGAAAGGGGCGATCCTGAAAAGGCTGATCTTTATAAAGGTATTGGTAGGCTTCCTGAGCACTTCCAATGTGCCTGATCTCTGCCATGTATGCAGTGATGGTATCTGCATGCTTTCCTTCTCTAAAGATCTGCTGGATGATGGATGGGTGAGTGCTCTTCTCTACTAAGGCAATGGCATGGCTATCTGCGATGTCAGCAAGGTTATAAAGGGCTTCAAAGTGAATGATGAACTTGTCTGTGGTCTGATTTCCTTGTTTGATCTCTGAAAGTCTCTTGATGGCCCAATCTCTGTTGTTCGTGGCTCTAAACATCATGGGGATCTCCACTTCGAGAATGGCCCAAGTGTAGGTTCTTCCTCTAGCTAGTCTTGTCTCTGCAAAGTGACCTGCTTTGGTACCTGTTAAGCGAGATAGGACTGCAACTACTGCATCATATGAATGGGGAATAATGGCAGTGGAATTGGCATCAAGCCATCCTTTCATCTTCAACCACCATTCTTCAAACTTTCCTCTAGACCCATCATAAGTTCCTGGATCTGCAAAGAGCTCTATCTTCCTGGAGTATCCTGGGGTAGGTCCTATTGATCCTGTTCAACTTCCTGCTTGTGCTCTAGCAAGCTGGTGCTGTAAACTCGTGTTCTCTGTCTGAAGCTGAGAGATGGCAACATCCTGTGCCTGAAAGTGTCAAGTCTGGTCCTCCGGGCTCAAGTCCAGCGGAGGGGAACGAAAGGGACAGAAGTGTCAACTAGGGTCAACCGAAGGTATGGAGACGGAGATATGGAGATATGGAGGGGTGAGGACGTTGGTGCAGGACATATGTGTCGTGCCCTTGTCAAGTCCCTGGTCCTCGTATTTAGAGTAGAGAGGGTAGGAACAGAGACTTAGTCAGACTCAAGCTAGGAGGTGACTTATTTGATATTCAAACTAAAGTACAATGGAGAAACTACAGGAGTTTATATACTAATGTCCGGTGACAACTCCGGACCGAGAACTACTAGGGTCGAAGGTTAAGCGAGGGCTATGTACACAGAGATGAATAAGTCGGAGGATGGAGAATATCGGGATACCAACTAAGCTGACTAAAGGTGTAATACAGACTTACAAAGTTGAACTAGAACAAAAGGAGAGAATATAAACAGTACTGTCCGGAGTGACCAACTCCGACGAAGTCCGGAACCCTAAGGACTGTTGCAATATCCAGATGACCGGAGATGACCGGAGATGGACTTCGCAGAAGTCAGGGATATGACAGTATCCCCCTCTTAGGACCGAGCCCTCGAGGCCCAAATAACCCCTGAGTGGAAGTGTGGACCTCCGTGTGGATGCGGTTATCCGCGAGGTGGAGATCACATGACTCCATTGATCAACGGATCAATTTGAACTCCGAAATTTCCCAGTATAAAGATAGCCATGTTCCCAGCTTCTATCCTTAACCACCAATCACCACCATGTCCGATTTGATCAAAAACATCCGCAACTGGCCAGATGCTCAGCTCACCGAGTGCGAAGACGACGACGACGAGTTGTGGGAGGCCAAGGCCTTGGAGCGCCGGAGACGCTTGAAGGTGTGCAAGGAGGAAGAGGAGTGGAAGAGGCACAAGGCAGAGGAGGCGAAGCACAAGGCTGAGGAAGAGGCACATCAAAAGGCAGAGGAGGAGCGTCATCAATGAGAGGCAGAGGAGACGGTTCGCCGGAAGGCAAGTCCAGGTTTTCAGAGTTAGTGATGAGCTGACCAGTCTGTAGGTGGCGGAAATCCAGGCGCAACAGAGTGTCAACAAGGGCAAGGGGAAGATGCCCCCGAAATGCCAACAATGCCAGGTCCAGGGCTACGAGTGCCGTCCTGGGCCTGGTAAGTCAACCTCGTGCGTGGAGTGCCAGGACATGAAGGCCAAGTGCGAGCAGCCAGGAATGGAGCGAACGGAGAAGTGGAGGAGATGGGTGGACAGTGAGGCGGGGCCCTCGAAGAAGAAGAAGAAGACGTCAACGCCGGAGGAATCAGAGGAGGAGTCAGAGAGAGGTCTGGAGGGCGTTAGCTGGGCAGAGATCGCCTGGAACGCCCTCAAGATTGCGGAGGAAATCCAGGACACCTTGAGGGCGCAGGTGAGGCGCACCGACTGCCAAAACGCTCTCCTCGAGCATTTGGTGGAGCTCAAGGCGGAGGAGGTGTATGGTTCTGACAAGGATGAGGACATGGAGGAGGGGGGCGAGGAAGCAGAGGTGGGCGCAGAGCTAGCGGAGTTGGCTAGTGAGGAAGCAGAGATGGGCGCGGAGGAGGACGGAGAAGGAGAAGAAGAAGCAGAGTAAGAGAAGGAAAAATAGTTTTGTAAATAGTTGATTCTAATGTCAAAAGTGCAAGCCAAACAAGAACAGAGACGGAAACAGAGAGAAAAAGGAAAGGGACCTAAGGTTGGAGCGGACCAGGCTTGTCTGGGTACTTCTGGTGGAAGTCCGTAACAAGTTCCGTTGCGTGTCCTAACTCTGTAGCGAGTAACCAGGATGTTTCATTGTCAGTTCCTTCATAACCTAACCAGCGTACCAGATACAGGAGTTGGCAGTGGCGCCTTCTCTGATTGATCTTGGAGTCGAGAATCCCTTCAATCTCGTATTCTGGTTCACCATCAACCTCAACTGGAGGTGGCAGAGGTTGGACGTGGTTCGGAATTACATTCGGAGTTGAAGGTTCTAGTTGTGAAACATGGAAGATTGGGTGAACGGATTTCATTGGTTCGGGGAGACGGAGAGTGAAGGAGTGAGTACCAGGTTTAGCAATGATGGTAAATGGTCCCAGGTACTTTTCGGAGAGTTTCTTAGATGGTCGTGTAGACCGGAGGTATTTTGCTTTGAGCATAACTTGATTGCCAACCTGGAAGTCCAGAGCTGGACTTCGTTTCTTGTCCGCTGGTCCTTGGTAGTGTTGTTGCACTTCCAGCATCTCTGACTGGAGGAACTCATGGAGTTCGTCCAAGTCCATGATGTAGGACTGAGCTGCGGAGGAAGACAGGTTTAGCTTGGAAGAGACAGAAAAGTTCGGATGGTAGCCCTTATTAGCGAAAAAGGGTGATACTCCAGTGGTAGCACTAGGAGCGTTGTTGTATGCAAACTCCACGAGGGGCAGGAGCTCAGACCAGTTATCCTGTTGGTAGTTGCAGTATATCTGGAGGTATTGCTCCAGGGTCTGATTGGCGTGTTCCGTTTGACCATCCCCCTCTGGATGATATCCGGAGGTGAAGTGGAGATGCATATCGAGAGCTTTACCTAGCGACCAGAAAAAGTGCGATACAAATTCGGAGCCCCTGTCGGAGGTGACATGGAAAGGAACTCCGTGCTTGGAGAAAACATGAATCAAGAATAACTTGGCGAGTTGGGCGGAAGTGATTGTGTCATGAGTCGGAATGAATATAGACTGTTTTGACAGTCTGTCGACAACCACGAGGATGGCTGTAAAGCCTTCCGAAGGGGGAAGCTGTTCAATAAAGTCCATGGAGATGGAGTTCCATGGTTTCTCCAGGACCGGGAGTTGTTTCAGGAGTCCGTACAGACGATGACGAGGAGTCTTTGCATGAGCACAGGCTGTACACGAACTCACGTAGTTCTTTACAAAAGTCCTGATGTTGGGCCAAGTGTATTCGTGACGAATGAGTTCCAACGTCCAGTTTTGACCAAAGTGTCCGGCAGTCGGATGATCGTGGAATGTCTGGAGAATATGGAGACGGAGGTTGTTAGATTCTGGGACATAGATACGATTGTCCCATAGGAGGAATCCTTCGGAATTGATAGTCCATCGTGGGTCAGATGGCTTAGACAGAAGCAGGGGAGATACGACAGGATCGTTGGGGAGGGCAGACAAGATGTCCGAATGGAGTAGCTTGATGTTGACCAATGCTGAAGCTTGGAGTAACGGAGCTTCAAGGTACGTAGCTCAGAGGGACAACACGAGCTGTTCCGGAATGAAAATCGGCCTAACATTGTCAGGGTTGATGCGAGCATAGTCCTTATCCCCCTCTTTGGGGTAGACGTCCCAATGTCTAGTCAAAGCATCTGGCTTTGCTCCGAGCTTACCAGGCTGGTACTGGACTACCATATTGAACTGATTAAGGTATTCGGACCACCAGGCTTGGCATTGCGTCAGGAGCTTTGAAGTGGAGAAATATTCAAGGTTCTTGTGATCCGTAACAACATCTATGGAGAGTTCGGAGCCTTCTAGGTAATGTCGCCATGATCTAAACGCCTCGTAAATAGCTAACAACTCCTTGTCATGCGTGTCGTAGTTCAACTCAGCTCCGGATAAGGTCTGGGAGAAGAACGCGACGGGGTGGAGTTCGTTGTTGGATGGAGTTGTGACGGAAAGGATACCGGCAACGGTGTAATCGGAGGCATCTGTTTCAATGGTAATGGGGATGTCCGGAATCCAGTGCACAAGCACCGGAGCAGAAATGAATGCGTCCTTGAGGCGTTGGAAGGATTTCTGGCAGGCATCAAAGAAGTCCCAAGGGACTCCCTTGCGAGTGAGACGAGTAAGGGGAATCATGATGTCAGAGTAGCCTTGAATAAAGCAACGATAGAAGTTTGTGAACCCGAGGAAGGACTGAATGTCCTTGACTTTCCTGGGTTCGGGCCAATCCATGATTGCCTTGATCTTGTCAGAGGCCATGGAAAGACCGGAGGGAGAAAGAACATATCCTAGATACTTGACCATGTCAGAGTGGAATTTGCATTTCTCTGGCTTGGTGTACAAGCCATTAGCACGGAGATGCTGGAGTACTTCATGGACATGTTTGCGATGCGATTCCTTGTCATGGGAGTATATCAGGATATTGTCGAGGTAGACCACAACGCAGATGTTGAGCATGTCTGTGAAGATGTTATTGACAAACTGCTGGAAGGCCACCGGAGCGTTTGTAAGTCCGAACAGCATAACCAACCACTCAAAAGATCCGTAACAAGTCCAGAATGTGGTTTTCCACTCATCTCCCTCCGCAATATGGACCAAATGGTATGCATGACGGAGATCGATTTTCGTGTAGACCTTGGCTCCGGAGGGAGCATCGAGGAGGTCGGAGGTACAAGGAAGGGGGTAGCGGTCTTTACGCGTGATCTTGTTTAAACCTCGGAAATCAACACAGAGTCAGAGGGAACCATCCTTCTTCCGGACGAACAACACCAGGGCCGCGTGCAGGGACGTGGAGTAACAAATGAATCTGATGTTGAGGTGTTCGTCGAGGAAGTTACGAAGGGCTTGTTGTTCGGTTGAGGAAATGGAATAGATCCTTCTGACCGGAGGTTCTACACCTTCTTCCAAGTCGATCTTCAAGTCGTAGGGCCGATGCGGGGCTAACGTATCGGCCTTCTTCTTGCTAAAGACATCCGCGAAATCGTGGTATTCCGGAGGAACACCGGAGAGGTCGATCTTCTCGTCAGAAGACGATGCAGCAGAGGCAGAGGTGAAGCAAGCGGAGATCTCTTCAGTAGATCGAAGGGAAAGGGAGAACTGGACTGAGCCCTCCATCTTGCAGGCACGATGAAATGCGACTGCATTGACGAAAGAGATGTGGGGGGCAGGAAGTCCAGGAGCTTTTGGCAAATCTGGAGTGCTCGAAGAAGTGTCAATGAGCGATGGAGTTGCCTCAGAAGGCACAGAGGTTGATATCGGGGTTGGCATCCCGTCTGCAGGAGTTCGGAAGGTAATGCTGCTCGTAACCCAGTCAATCAACGGATTGTAGCGGGTGAGCCAGCAATGTCCGAGAACAAGGCTGCATTGAGGATCCAACG
>JBBPKX010000539.1:0-14580 GCA_038089435.1 Boletus austroedulis | reverse complement strand
AGTCCCTATCTTAATTCACTTGTATTTTCCCTGCCTTTCTCCCAGCCCCTCAGCTCCTTCTTCAGTCGCTTGAAGCGTACCTCCTCCAAGCCCTTTAACTAGGGAACCCCCAGAGTATAGAACAGCCTAAGGAAGCCAGGTTGTCACACCAGGAATTGGAGGCAGTTGCAAGACCATTTGCTATCTGCAATATAATCCACTTCCCATTTGTTCTCTTGTTCCTCCATGACTTCCACTGGTCTGGGTCTATGGACTGGTTGTCCAGCCAATTGTTCTTTATAGGGTTTTACCCAAGAGATATTGACCACAGGGTGGATATGCATGGTCTTGGGTAACCACAGTTCTACTGCATTTGGTCTGGCCAAGCAGACTATGGTATATGGTCCAAGCCATTGTTCCATGAGCTTTTTCAACATATAAATCAACTTTAGATTCTTTGTGGAAAGCCAAACTTTATCTTCTTCCAAATATGGAGGTGCTTCTGACTGATGTTGATCTGCTTGCTCCTTCATGTGATGCTGAGCCCTTTCTAAGTTGATATATATTTGTGCCCAAACTTCCTGCATCTCCCTTAATAGGGTATCAGCTGCTGAGACTGTGACATTACACTTCTCAAAATCCATTTGGGGTTGATACATATGTGTGCATGAGGCTAAAAGGGGAAGCTTTGGTAGATGCTTGTTTCTTTGAATTATAAGAAAATTATGCAATAGTGATCCAATTCATCCATTCCAATTGTTTTTCAAAGCAATAAAGGCGAAGATATTGCTATAGATCTCTATTAATCCATTCCATTTGTCCATCTGTCTGTGGATGAAAGGTGGTGGAGAGTTTGGGTTGGATTCCCAATCTCTGACATAAATCCTGCATTACAGTGACCTCCAAAACTGTTGCAATGATTGACCTCATTACAGTGTATAAAGTGTACTGCAATCATATGTGGGAATTTCGCTTGGGTTTGCTGAGATAATCAATAGCCCTTACTCTTGGCTACCAAATTGGTTTCTGGGTCATGTGATATGGCTCAGTTGCTATGGAGATATATCTATTTCAAAACAACAGTACCATTGCAACAGTTTTGCACCTGATGGTTTTTGGGATATATTAGTACTTGATATAGCCTCCTTTTGCTTTGAGCACTGCTTAAATCCTCCTAGGCATGCTCTCAATCAACTTTTGACACTCCTCAACTGGTATTTCTTTCCATTCCTCCTTAACCCTATCCTATAATCTAAGAACTTCATTGGATGTGTTCTGATGCTCTGCTAGCCTTCTTTTGAGGTAATTCCAAAGATGTTCAATGGGGTTTAAGTCAGGAGACTGTGCAGGCCATACCATAGTTTTGAAATCTTGCTCCTCTAGTCAATCCTTCACATTTCTACAGGTATGCTTGGAGTCATTGTCCTACTAAAAGAGGATGTCAGAAGGATTCAGACCATAATACTCCAGAGTATTCAGCAAGTCCTTTTTCAAATCCAAAGGTAAAGGTCCCCATCTATCCTACCATCAATCCTAGTATCATAGCCAAGTTCCTTCCAAGTCATACAGCCCCACATCATCAAAGAACCTCCTCCATACTTGATTGTTCCTTCCACTAGCATATTACTAACCCCTTTTCCTGCCTTTTTCCACATCCATTTATGTCCATCTGATCCTAGGTGATTGATTTTGGTCTTATTAGATCATACTATCTTCTTCCAATCTTCTATAGTCCAATCCTTGTGAGCATAGGCAAAATCTAAATGAGCTTTATAATGCTTGGCTAAGAGAAGAGAATGTTTGGACTTGACCACAGCCTTCATGCCAGTATTTTTCAAGTGTTGATGTACTGTAGTGGCAGAGAGAGATTGATTGATGACATTGGTAAGAGCTTTGGTCACTTGAACAGCAGTATTGGCCTTGCCAAAAGAGATGAAATGAATAGCATGGCAATAGTTGGTGGAGGAAAGCTTGGATGGATGACCTCCAGTAGACTTCCAAAGCTTAGAACACTTTTTGGAGTGAAGTTTAGAGATGGTGGACACAGGAAGACCAGTAGTAGCAGCAATAGAGTGAGCAGAGTATCCAATATCAAGCATAGAGAGAATGGTATTTTTTTGAGTAAAGGAAATGGATCTCATGATGATGTAGTTGGGAATAAAGATGTGTAGAGCCTATTTCAAACTTAGACATAGTATTTGTGTGTGTATCTTTGTTTGTATGGGCAAATATCACTAATTATCATGTGATTTCAATGATATTTCACTATATTTATCAATAGATGCAAAACTATTGCAATGGTATTGTTGTTTTGAAATAGCCATATCTCCACAGCAACTGAGCCATATCACATGACCCAGGGACCAATTTGGTAGCCAAGAGTAAGGGCTATTGATTACCTCAGCAAACCTAAGCGAAATTCCTACATATGATTGCAGTACACTTCACACACTGTAATGAGATCAATTATTGCAACAGTTTTGGAGGTCACTGTACCTGTAATGTATGTAAACTATGGTCTATGATCTGAGATGATAGTCCATGGTAGTCCATGTGTTTTCCAGATATTATTTAGATAAAGCCAAGTGGTCTATAGCATGGTAATGGTTTTATAACATGGAATGAATTCAATTTCTTTTGAAAATCAATCCACTACCACTAGGATAGAGTCTCATCCTTGACTGAGGGAAAGATCTGTGATGAAATCTGCTGAAATGTCATTCCATGGCTTTTCTAGTATAGGCAAGGGCATAAGTTTTCCAGCTGGTGGAATGTTCTGTTCCTTGTGTCTAGCACATAGATTACATTGAGTAACATATTCTTTTATCATCATGGGTAATCCTGGCCATGAATAGCTTTGTCTGATTAATTCTAAAGTTTTCTCCAATCTGGAAAGTCTGACTATAGGGATATTATGATGAAGCCATAGGATCTCCATTCACAGTTCTTTATCATCTGGAATGTAGATCTGTTTATCTTTGTCCACTAGCAAGTCTTCTTGCTCCATATGGACTTCACATTCCTTTTCTAATTGTTGTACTTCTGATTCTTTTAATCTGTGAATGCATCCTTTGATCCATTGAAGGATGGAGTCATTATCCATGTCAATCCATAGAGTCCAGACTTGATCTGATGATATTACTGTTACTCCTTTGTTATCATCCTCTATTCCATCTGCATGGTCTTTTCATCTAGAGAGTGCATCCAGTTTTGCCATTTGTATTCCAGCTTTATGTATCCATTTGAATTAGAATCTTGACAAGTACTGGGCCCATCAGGCCTGTCAACAATTGAGGTCCTGTCTCTTCATGAATGATTGGAGGTTTGCATGATCATTTCAAATTTCAAATTCATGGTGGGTTCCTTCTAAGTAATATCACCATTGCTCCAAACTCCATATAATAGAAAGCATTTCTTTATCTGCAATTGGATAGTTCTGTTCTTCTAGAGTCATGGAATGTAAGGAGTATGCAACTGGATGCCATTTGCTTTCAATTTCTATAGATAGTACTGCTTCCATTGCAAAGTCTGACACATCTGTTTCATGGTGGAACTGCTTGTCTATATTCAGATATGCAAAGATTTGGGCAGAGGTGAATTTTGACTTTAGTGTGTTGAATGCTCTTTGTTGGAGTTCACCCCATGCAAAGGATATGTCCTTTTTGGTAAAAAGTTTAGCTTCTTGTAATTTATTGATGAGCTAGGATATGAGGGATAATGGATAGTTATTTCAAAAGGTGAATTCATTGAGATATCAATAGTCCTGTACCATCCATTTATATCTGTCTTTCTTTGGCATGAAAAATACCAGTGACATCTGAGGGGACTTGGAGGGTCAAATATACCCTTTAGATAGCTGGTCATCTATGAAGTCGCTGACTTCTTTCTGCTGTACTGGGTCAAGGGGAATTAGTTGTCCCTTTTTTGGTATAAAGTCCAGCTTCATTTCTATAGCATGGTCCCATGATTTCCTAATGGGCATCCTCTTGGATTCTTTCTTTGAGAAGACATGGAGATATCAGTGATACTCCTTTGGAACTAGTTCTTTAGGTTTCTTGTTCTTATCCATGAGATCCACAAGTTTCTTGTCTACCTGTTGTCCATGGTGTATTTCTGTGATAAATTGTGCATCTTGGAATTTCATCTGATGAGTCTGGTAGAGAAAGGGGCTATGACATTCTGGTGGGCATCAGGCCATCTTCACCATGGCTAACTTCCAATGTATCTCTGGATTATGGTGCTTCAACCAGGTGAAGCTAAGAATTACTTTATTTTTTCTGAGATTAGCAATCTCTGCTCTCATTTTCTCTTGATGTCCATTGTATTCCATAAGGATGGTTGCATAGTATTTTAGATTTCCAGCACTATTTTGAGTTCCATCAGCATTGTATAAGGTTATTGGCCAAGCTAGGGGCTTCAAAGGTACATCATTCTCTTTAGCCCATGTTTCATCTAGAAACATTATGTGTGATCCAGAATCTAGCAATGCAGTGATGGGGATTGTCTTTCCTTTTTCAGTGGTGATTTCTATAGATAGATTTATTTCTCATTTCAGTGATTCTTTGGCTTCTTCAGCAATCACTGCAAGATGCCTCATATCTATATCTGTTGGTTGAATTGTTCATGGTTTTTCTTGAATGACTGCTGGTATAGATTCATATCTGTCTGATAACAATGACATAGTGTGAGCATCTGAGCTTGTTTCAGCAGCCTGTTTGCTCAGTCCTTCAAGACTGCTCAAGCTTTTCCCAAGCTTAAGGGCATAGATTGAAATAGTGCTTTTACTTATTTCATCATCATGCCTTTGCAGGTGCAGGAAATGTCTTCTTCATTGTCCCATGATGTGGTGGCTTTGATAGTAATAGCCCTGGATGATCTAGATTTTATTCATACACAATTGGATTTATGTTGTCCCTGACTCCAGGAACAATCTGGGCATTTACTGGAGGGTTGCCAGCATTCTTTAGCAAAATGTCTAGGCTTTCCACAATTGAAACACATGAAGACTCATACTTGAGTTTTCTTAAACTTCTTTGAGACATGTGCCTTTCCTTTCCTGATCATGGCTAACTCTCTTTCTTCATCATCCAGTCCCTCATCAGGTTCTGATCCAATATCCAACCAATCTATGTCCATTGAAAATGAATCTCAGTATGCAGTTGTTCCATTATGGATGAAGGATAGGAGTTGCTGTCTGGTGCCTATCATTCAGCACTTTTCAAGATAGTCCAGTACTGTTGCTGGTCTAGGTCCTTCCATAAGGATCTGATTAATGATCTTCTGATTGACATTTTTGTCTATGATTGAGATAAGATGTGAGGTATCCATTCTTGTCTGGGGCTCATACTCCATAAACTTGATGATCTAGTCATCAATTGGCATCTTCCCTTGGTGGAGGGATTGGAGTTTTGCTCTAGCCCACTTTTGTTGGTTAACTGATTGGAACAGAGCTTCAACTTTGGTTACTAGAGTAGCCCATGGATAGGTTCCTCCTGATGAGATAAGATCTAACTTTGTCTGAGCAAAGCCTCTGGCCTTTTGTCCTTCTAGACAGGATAGGACAGCTATTATGGATTTCTGGCTTGCCAGCAGAAACACTGCAGTGTTTTCATTTAGCCATGCCTGGATCTTCATCCACCATTCCTCAAACTTTGATCTAGATCTGTTATAGGATCTGGAGTCCATGAATGCTTTACTGAGCTTTAGGGCTGTGGTAGGATTGGCTAAGGTCAATGCCTGTAGGGTGATAACTTGGGTAGTAGCTGCATTTACTTGGTTTTCTAAAGTGGCAATAGGGATGGCTTGCCTTCTGGTAGTTGTATTTGCATTATGTAAAGCTGCCTGCACATCATTATGTCTTTCCATAAGGTGATCAAAAAGATTTAATAGATCTTATGCTAGCATTGCATTAAGCTGTATAGCCACTAGATTGTTGGAGAATGCCCACCTGTCAAAGGGGTGACTCATCACTATCTATAAGAAAGCAAGGGCAGATTTGTAATGGTGTGGGGGTAGGTGGATGGTAAGGGATTTGTTCTCAGATCTGATCATCAAGATCCCTAAGATGCACTAAAATCCTTTTTGTAGCTTCATTCATCTGCCTTCTTGCTCTTCATGTGGCAAGAGTTCTTTCTCTAGCCAATAGGTAACAATGCCTAAAGGCAGTCCTTCTTTCTGCAGCACTCCTTCCAATGGATCACTGATCCTGCCAGGCTTTTTGTAATGTGTCTGCAAACACTAGAGTTTCAGAGTCTGAACTTTCTTCATTTTCTCTATGATTTCTTCTTGGTGTTCTTTTTCCATGGTGATGATATATGGTGGTGCTTCTTTGATGATATGTACTTCTCTGATAGCTTTGATCTGGGGTTTGGCTTGTTCTGTTCTAGGCTCTTCATTATTATGATTGATGGTTACAAATAATAGCCTAATATGAAAGGAAATGATGAGGGTGCCAAAGTGTTGAGTGGGGTCAGAGAGGAGTAATGATGTCCACAGCAATAGGTGTGTGAGGACAGAACCAACAGGGGTAAGGAGGATGAGCAGGAGCAGGAGTAGGAGTTCTCTGTCTAATATATATTCTCTCCTAGATGTCTGTACAGGTGGCCTGGACTCTCTCCCTAAGCTTTGCTGTGCATGCTGCATTCCTGTCTCTCTCCTGAGCAAGGTGTATCCCCTTCTGTATAAGATCATTGATCTCCCTCTGTAGTCTCTCTCTAGTTACACATCTAAGTCTGCTTGCCTCAGTTGTCAATCCACAACATTCTCTGTTAGTGACCCAGGTCCAGTCAACAGGTTCCACTAAAAGCAGTACTGGTCAGTCCAGGGTAGAGGGGTTGTACAGCAGTGTTCTGACTTTGTGCTTGTAGGGGTCTACTATATCCCCTTCTAGGCTGGCTTTGGTCTCTACTAAAGTGGACAGTGAATCATCTGGTTGTGTAACGTTTCCTCAATTTCCTATCTATTTTCCGATACGTAATGGGCACTTATTTAGTTATCCTTCTATTTTCTTTTGTGTTCACCTCTTAGCTAAGGGGTTAGCAGGCTTGCACTCAATGATGGAGCCAGAGCAGTCCAGACCAAGGCAGCATGGCTCAAGGCTATGCGAACCCTTGACGTCATTACCCCAGAACGTGTCATAAAGGCTAGGCATGGCTGTGCGCCGCCAGCACACACCTATCCATAATTAGCCCCTATGACTTGGACTGACTCGAGCTGACTCCAATCGACTCACCTCCTTGTCCTAGTTAGTGCACCTCTGCCCTAGTGCTTCACCTCATGTACCAGTAGCATAAATCTCGTAGTATAGCCTTGCTAGCACGGACCAGGCACAGCCTTGTACAGTAGAGTATAAATACCATGCCCGAGGCGAGGCAAGACCCCAGTCTTGTTCTCCTTCAATATTTCCCTCTCACACTTATCCGCTCAAACACCCCTTTCAAGCGTCTAGCTCTTAAGTGAGTTAGGTTGTTTCATTAGAACAAGACTGACCTTTACCCGCCAGATTAGCTACCTGCCGGAAGCATATCAAGTCGACCAAAGAACCCAGGGTTAACCAGTAGGCACCTCCCCCTCGCTCGTCTGGAGTACTGAACACAGGTCAAGTGTTGTACTACCGTGTTGAAGACTTACTCGAATACTCTCTCGCTGGAACCAGAGGATTCCCAGACCCAGTAGCAAGGGCCAGACCATCCACCATCACCCTAGAAGACCTCATACCGGATTGGCCAGTGGAGTTAAAAGTTGAAGATGAAGAGGACCTACAGGTAAAGAATCGGCATTCCACCTTATCCATGGGGGAATTGCACCAGGAGCTCATGAAGCCCATTATAGCTACTTTACCTGGAATCGGAACCAGAGGAAAGAGAAGTAGCCGAAAGGAGATCGGAAGAGTCGGAAGAGTTATCCGACTATTGTACTAGTTTAGACGAAGGTTTAAGGACTGCCAGGGACAGAAGCACCCTAGGCCCAGACGACACCCCGTCCACATTAGTCGAGAACGAGGAAGACCTCTACAGGGATATCATAATCCCATTTCAGCACGAAGAAGGCACACCACCTTACCATCCCTCTACCCCTGACCGCCCACCCCTGCCTCTCGTGGAACCAGTAGATTGGTCAAGCGTAATCAGGAACGGACGTCGTGGATTGACAACTGAGGCAAGCGGACTTAGACATGCGACTAGAGAGAGGTTGCAATGGGAGATTAATGATCTTATTCAGGAGGGGATACACCTTGCTGAGGAGAGAGACCGGAACACCGCCAGAGCAGCCAAACTCAGAGAACAGGTTCACGCAGTGCATGCAAACATCCAGGAGCGAATTCGAATTAGAGAGAGAGCTTCTACACCCCATCCTCCTCATCCTGCTCCTTACCCCTGTTGGTTTCACCCTCACGAGCCTCTTGCTCGTGATATCATTACTCCTCTCCAACCCTGCTCAACACTTAGGCAACCTTGTTGTTATTATCCATATTAGGCTACTATACGTGGAATATCAGATAGTGGAAAAGCCCATCCTGATCCAGATCCCATCGAGAGAAGAGTGCGTAATTGAAGAAGCACAGCCACACTTGATTGAGGAAAATCAGGAACAAGTTACAGAAGAAGTAAGGAGAGAGAGTTCAGACTCAGACTCCGAAGGGCCATATCGAGGACCCATATCCAGAGATGAAGGAATCGAGTCCACCCCAAGATACACTATTGGACAGAGTCCCGCGGAGAGAAGAAGGGCCTTTCACCACTGTTACATCCTAGCAAAAGAGAGAATGTTAGCTGCTAGGGCAACAAGGAGAACTCAGGAAGCAGCCGAAAGAACGCTCTCATACTTATGAGAACTAGACGATTGGACATCGGAACAGATTCCGTACATTCTGAGACCCGTCAGAAGAGCGACTCCATTTCCAATAGATAGCGATGAGTCATCCCTTTGATCGCCAGGCCTTCGTAGCCAATCTCCAGGTGATACAAATTAATGCCACATTAGCTAATGACCTCCTTAATCTATTCGACCACCTTATGAAGAGACATGATGATGCTCAGGCAGCACTCACCCAGAGCAACACCACTACCAGGAGGCAAGCAGCGACCATCGCAGCGCTAGAAAATCAGATTAACCAAGCAAGCACTCAAATCACCGCCCTGCAGGCGTTATCAGCAGCAAACCCCACCACAGCACTGAAGCTCAGTAAAGCTTTCATAGACCCCGGATCCTATAACAGATCACGATCAAAGTTTGAGGAATGGTGGATGAAGATCCAATCATGGTTACATGAAAACGCCGCAGTGTTTCCACTGGAAAGCCAAAAGGCTGTAATCGCAGTTCTATCTCGGCTAGAAGGACAGAAGGCTGGAGGCTTTGCCCGGACGAAGTTAGATCTCATCTCACAGGGAGGAACCTATACTTGGGCTACCCTAGTGATGGAGATCGAAGCCCTCTTTAGATCTGTGAATCAACAAGAATGGGCTAGAGCGAAACTGCAATCGCTAAAACAGGGAAAGATGCCGATAGATGACTGGATCATCAAATTTATGGAATATGAACCCCAAACAGGAATGGATACATCGCATCTTATCTCCATCATCGAAAAGAATGTTGATCAAAAGATCATTAATCACATCCTCATGGAAGGACCCAGACTGGCAACAGTGCCGGATTATCTGGAGAAATGTAGAGTTATCGGAATGAGGAGGCAACTCCTCTCTTTCATCCATAACGGGACAACTGCCAGATGGGACCCCTTTGCCATGGACGTAGACCATTTGGAAATGGAAGAAGAAGAACCGGAACTCGAGGATGACGAACAGAAAGCCGCTATGATCCGAAAAGGGAAAGCCTGCATAGGAAAGAAATACAAGAAGATGCGAGCACGGATCAGTACCTGTTTTAACTGTGGAAAACCCGGTCACTTTGCAAAAGAGTGTCAACAAGGATTGACCAAGTGCCTGGATTGCTCATGGACAAAAGGAGAGCACAAACCCAACTGCATATGAGTAAAAGCGCGATCCACCAGGACAATGAACACAGAACCTGCTACGTCATGGAGCAATGAGGAAGAAATCCCACATGCCTGTAAAGGAATGACGATGGAACAAGTAAAAGCATTGTTCCAATCCATGCCCTCGAGCTTGGGAAAAGCTTGAGCAGTCTGAAGGAACTGAGCAACCACTCTGCCGAAAGAAGCTCAGACACGCACACTATGTCATTAATCTCGGACAGATATGAGCCTATGCCAGCTATCATTCAGGAAAAACCCTGTGGCCTATGGCCCACGGATATAGATATGCGACATCTCGCCGCTATTGCAGCCGAAATGAAGAAAGAACCAATGAAGAAAAGAGAGATCGAGCTACCAATCACGATCTACACTGAAAATGGAAAAGAAGCCCCAGTGAAAGCCCTATTAGACTCAGGGTCACACATAACGTTCATAGATCAAAAGTGGGCTGAAGAAAATGAGATACTGCTGAAGCCGTTACCTCGCCCAATCATCCTCTATAATGCAGATGGTACACGAAACAGCGCTGGAACATTAAAGTACTACGCACGTGTTGTAATGGAATATGACGGACATTGAGAGGAGATGAAAGCCGAGATCACCAATCTAGGAAAGAATAAAGTAATTCTTGGTTTCACGTGGCTGAAGCATCACAACCTGGAGATAGATTGGGAAAAGCAGATGGTGTGGATGACGAGATGCCCGACTGAATGTAAGAATCCATTCCTACACCATCTTGACCAAATCGAGAGAGCCGACGCGCAGATCCTCACGGAGATACGCAAAGGGCAGCAAGTAGATAAGAAGCTTGTGGAACTAATGGATAAAAACAAACCACCAGAGGAGCTCGTCCCCAAGGAATACCACAAATACCTTCATGTGTTCTCGAAGAAGGAATCAGAATGGATGCCGACTAGAAAACCATGGGATCACGCCATAGATCTTAAATTGGACTTTGTGCCAAAGAAAGGAAGGCTAATCCCCCTTGATCCCATACAACAGAAAGAAGTCAGCAACTTCATAGACGATCAGCTCTTGAAAGGGTACATTCAACCCTCCAAGTCGCCTCAAACTTCACCTGTGTTCTTCGTGCCAAAAAAAGATGGAAGGAAGCGAATGGTATAGGATTACCGCTATCTAAACGAATTCACGATAAAAAATAACTATCCCCTGCCACTCATATCCCAACTTGTTGATAGATTAGCTGGAGCAAAACTCTTTACGAAGATGGATCTCTGATGGGGATACAATAACATACAAATCAAAGAAGGAGATGAATGGAAAGCCGCCTTCGTCTGTCACAGAGGATCATTTGAACCTCTAGTAATGTATTTTGGACTATGCAACTCCCCCGCGACCTTTCAAACAATGATGAATGAGCTATTCACAGACATGGAAGACATGTGTGTCATCTATATCGATGACATCATGATCTTCACCAAAACAGATAACCAAAAGGAGCACGATCGAATCATACTCAAAGTACTCGCACGACTCGCCGAAAATGACCTATTTATAAAACCGGAAAAATGCTATTTCTGAGTAAAGCAAGTGGAGTTCCTAGGAATGATCATTACCTCTGAAGGAATTCAGATGGACGAAGAAAAGGTTAAAGCCATCAGGGAATGGCCAACACCTACCAAAGTAAGGAATGTATGAAGCTTTCTCGGACTAGCCAACTTCTACCGAAGGTTCATAGAGGGGTATGCGCAGATCGCACGACCACTTAATGACCTGACAAAAAAGGATATCGTGTTTGATTGGACGGAACACCAACAGAGGGCCTTCGACGACTTGAAAGAGAAATTCACAACTGCCTCTATCCTTGTGTATCCCGATATAGATAAGTGATTCCGCCTCGAAATGGACGCATCAGACTTTGCAACTGGAGCAGTGTTATCCATAGAGAAAGAAGGAAAGTGGCATCCTGTAGCCTACTCCTCGCATTCCATGATGCGAGAAGAACGAAATTACCCTGTTGCAGATAAAGAAATGCTCTCAGTCATATGCAGCCTGGAGCAATGGCATCACTATCTAGAAGGAGCGCAAGAAGAGTTCGAGATCTGGAATGACCATGCGAATCTCCAATGGTTTATGAAGAGGCAGGACCTTAATAGGAGGCAAGCCAGATGGGCTCAGTACCTATCTCGCTTCTGCTTCAAATGGGTTCATAAAGCAGGAACTCAAATGGGAAAACCCAACACCCTCTCTAGAAGGGAGGATCATTCAGATGGAAAAGAGGAAGATAACAAAGGAGTAACCGTAATTCCCCAAGAAAAGATTCGCACAGTTCAGATAAGGACAGATGACGATGAAATAGTCCAGCGGATCAAGAATCTTGTACATAGATTAAAAGAAACCGAAGTACAAAACCTAGAAAAACGATATGAAGTCCATATGGAGCAAGAAGATTTGCTAGTGGACAAAAACGGAAAGATCTTCATATCAAATGACGAAGAACTCCAAATAGAAATACTGCACCTACATCACGATATGCCTGTAGCAGGACATCCAGGAGGAGAGAAAACGACAGAATTGATACATCGCAGCTACACTTGGCCAGGAATGACGACAAAAATAAAAGACTATGTAGCCAGATGCGACTTATGTGCACGACATAAAGGGAGCAATGCCCCGCCAGCAGGAAAACTATTACCACTCCCCATACCAAAAAAACCATGGGAAGATATCTCTGCCGATTTCATAATGGACTTGCCGACAAGCCAAGGGCTAGATGCCATCTTGGTAGTCATAGATCGCTTCTCTAAAGAGGTAGAGTTCATCCCATACAAGAAAACCACCATGGCATTACAAACCGCCTGCCTTTACCTAGACCATGTCTGGAAAATGCACGGTTTGCCCCAAACTATAACATCGGACTGCAGACCACAGTTCACATCCCAGGTGATGATGGATCTCTGCTGAAGATTGAGAATAAAGCCAAAATTATCCACCGCCTTTCATCCCCAAACAGATGGACAAACAGAACGGATCAACCGGGATCTGCAGCAATTCCTCTGACTCTTTTGCTTCTCACAGCAATCAAAATGGACGGAATGGTTGGCCATCACACAGTTCTCCTATAATAGTAAAAGCCAAGTGTCAACAGGAACGTCGCCCTTCAGCGTCACGCATACCTATCAACCTCAGATGGGCTTTGAGTGGTACACAGTGAAAGCACCCATGGCTGAAGAACTATCAGATCGTATAAAGAAAGTTTGGGAACAAACCCAGGAGAACCTAGCAAAGGCTCAATGCCATATGAAAGAACAGGCAGATCATCATAGATCGGATACCCCGCCATACCAGATTGGAGATCAGGTTTGGCTAGCTACTGAAAACCTAAAGTTGACCAGAGCATCAAAGAAGCTCACGGAATGATGGATCAGACCATATACCATAGTCTGCTTAGCCGGACCCAACACAGTGGAACTGCGCCTTCCCCGATCAATGAGAATCCACCCTATGGTCAACGTATTCCGTATTAAACCCTATAAAGAACAACTACCCGGACAAATGGTGACCAAGCCCAGACTGGTGCTAGTAACTGAAGAACGGGAGAATGAATGGGAAGTCAAGAAAGTGGTGGATAGCAGATGGGTTAGGAATCGCCTCCAATTCCTGGTGCATTGGAAGGGCTACCCAGAGGAGGAACGTACTTGGGAACCAGAAGCCAACCTCGAGCATGCAAAGCAAGCTATCACAGACTTCTATAAGCAGACGCCAAGCGCCCCACGAAAACTCCATGTCACGGTACCAGACTTCTTTAACTTATTTAAGCATTGTGGATCACCTATTCCAGAAAAGCCTATGCATCTGCTGCCGTTTGATCACCTGGATCACCCTTAGCAGATTGCCCCAGGGGTGCGCCTGGGTTACCAATGCTCTTATTGTCGATCGAGCCTTGCTCTCACAATGGACCACATCCACAACCGCCTCTCCACACTCCGCGTGTGCTTCACCCGACTCTGTTTCTGCTCCCCCATTTATAGTTTGCCTCTGCCCACCACTGCAAACCCTGAAATTGTTGAGGAAGACCCTGGCGCCCCTTGGGACAATGAATGGGATCCCACACACCCCTTAGGAAATCACGCGGAGCACTGGGTGTTTATATGGGATAACACGTCCGACTCTCATAGCATCCCTAACACCACTTCCATGTGGGGAGACGAGGACGACTACAAGTCCATGCCAGACCTCGTCCCCACTCCAGACCCTGTGGACCCTGAGTGGATGCCCGAAAACTGGCCTGGACCGTGGGAACTGGCCAGTGAGCCTTGGCATATGTGGCTGCCCGGCGCCATGCCGGTGCCCGAAGTCACCGAAGCCGTCCCGATCCCAGACCCTCTGCCCCCCATACGCCCCAACTACCAGCTCTGGCCGGCGCCATACCATTGGCCAGACATCAGGCCATCGGGTCAGTACTGTCCACAGATTACTCAGTGGCCGCCACACATGAACATGCCATAGGAACAGCGCGTGTAACGAATCCCTAAGATGGGTGTACATTTCATTTTTCCATCATTCTTGGTTGCGGGTCACAGCCACAGCACAGCCACAGAGTCTCACGAGTCATCACAAGTCATAACAAGTCATAACGAGTCACA
>JBBPKX010000537.1:0-14596 GCA_038089435.1 Boletus austroedulis | reverse complement strand
ACCAAGCACTGCCTTGTAGTGTAGAGTATATAAAGGCCTGTCAGTAGCACAGTCCCCATCTTAATTCACCTGTATTTTCCCTGCCTTTCTCCCAGCCCCTCAGCTCCTTTCTCAGTCGCTTGAAGTGCACCTCCTCCAAGCCCTTTAACTAGGGAACCCCCAGAGTATAGAACAGCCTAAGGAAGCCAGGTTGTCACAGTAATGACAAGTGAGAAATTTTCCTCACTTAGTTTGGCAATTGGCTTAAGATAGTTGTAGGTAATATGTTCTTAAGTAGATTCATTGAACTCAAAGTTGGATCCTTTAGCCACCAACATAGACCATACAATACCCTGCTTGGTCTCTGTCTGAGTGAATGAAATGTTGCCCTTGGCAATCAGCATAAGGACTCAAAAGACCTTTTGAATGATTAGATAGTAAAGTACATATAGGATTGTGCTTACCACTGCACAAGCCAGCACAAGTGCTGCACAAAGACCATGGTGCTCCTTCTCTAATGTCTGGACTTCCACTCAGCCTTGAATAAAATTGAAGTGTGCCATAAGCATTTATAAGACCAGTGGAGACCTCCACAGCCCACTCCACTTCTTCTTGTTGGTGCCTTTGTTCACAGTGAAGAGAAAACAGTTCTTCATTATATCTATCACAAAATTGGCTCACATCTTGGGTTCCAAGAAGATCACATGCTTGATGAACAGTGAGTGATATCCACCATGACAGCTGCAGCAAGCCCTCCTTGCCAGTTGTTGAGACCCTACTTCACCAAAGGCATGAGTTAGTATATAGTACTAGTAATATGTGATCTACAGAATAAGGGGATATATGAGACTGTGGACTGGGCCATTGACAACAACAGTGTGCTCTATTTTTCCCTTGTAAACTGTGTTCCAGATCATCTGAAGGGTTGATAGATATTTGTTGGAGTTGATTGTCCAAGGATTGTCATATCTGCTGACAAAGTGGGCAAGGACAGAGATGAAGAGGTGTTTCCACATGTTGTTGGTCATGGCACCTTTGGGCAGGTCTTCATTAATGTACTTGTTGTTGATGCTGCTTTCTGAGCACTGGGACATGCCAGACTTTCTGGCTTGTTTGGACAGAATGATGGTTGACTGGTCATTTGCATCTGGCTGTGGTGTTATGTAGTTAATCTAGTAGGTGATAGTGTACAAGCTAACATACCTTATTTTCCTCACTTTGCTTCATCTTCCACATGGAGTAGGGTGTATGGCTCAATGGATTTTCATTTTTCTTGTGTGCAAGGGAGATGGGCTATACAGGAGGTGATGGGTTGCATTCATCAAGCTTGGAGCTGCTGACAACTTCCATGCCACCCCTATCAAAAGTGTGGGCATGCATCTTAAAAAGCTAAGAATGAATACATTACCATGCATGCTGTTTTTTTGAGTAACTTGATTGTGGGCTAGAGGGGCACTTGATAGTAAGTTGCACTTGGCAGCATCATTTCCATCAATGTAGTCCACCACTGCCTCTCTAGAGGCAATGCTAGGAGTGGTGGTGGTGGTAGCTGGTATGGTGTGGGAAGCCTTTTTTCCAGTGCCAGTGGTAGATCCAGACCTAGTGTAGCAGGAGCTTATGGAGTGATGACTCAAAAGAATACTTTGAAGTGACTTTGATGAAGTGAGCTTGTTAGCCCAATCCATTATTTTCAAAAACTCATCCTTGGCAACTTGACTGTCTTGATAGAGATAGTGGTTGATTGAATCCCAGTAGAAAAGAATGGTTTCAGTGAGTAATAACATGGACAAGTTGATTGGACATAATAGGAGAACAACTAACACCATTGAATTTTCTTTCTTGGATTGCTGTCCCTTTGCCTCTGTCTTATTAGTCATGCTTTGATGATCTGGACCCTCAATATCCAGGATGCATTGTGCAGCTTGGATGGCATCTCAAGTAAGAGTTTTTTGGAACTGCTTTTGCTTAGCAGCCTTGTGGGTAAGTTCATCAACACTTTTTTCCTCACCAATATTCTCCACAGCTTTGCTGGAGTCCATGCCATTTTTCTCATCTTTCATCCCTCTCTGCTCATCTGACTCATCCTTTTCAACATCCTCACCAGGTTCTTCAGACTGAGAAGACAATTGCTGTGAAGGCTCAATATACAGAGGGTGAGGTCACAGCCTAGGAGGGTTGGTAAGGATGCTCCATTCTGCATTCCCATCCTGGTTGAGGATCTGAGCAATCTGCTGGATAGCATTGTCATAAGTGGCAGCTTTTTTCTTTTGAATCTGTTCTACTTGAGCATCATCTGCCTGTTTCTGTTTAGTGATGCATTGCTTTTGCATGGTATCAAGGATGACCTGTCCTGGATGTTGACACTAGTATTCTTTGTGCATGTTGTAGGACATGCCATATAGCAAGGACAAGAGCAGCTGGGCAAGAGGTGCAAAGAAAAAAAGGCCTAGATTTATGAGACAATGGCAACAACAACCCATTCCTGGCCTTTGTTTTCACAAACTAAGGCAATTGTGAAATCATAGGTTCCTAAGTAAGTTGTAATAATTTAGAACCAACCCAATTGTTTATTGGAACTTTACTCCTTACTAGTCACTGGCTCCCACTATTCAGTCAAATGAACCACCACTCCCATTCACTGCCCCTCATATTCCATGTTTCTATGTTAATTGTCAGCACTGGTTCAAAACTGAGTCTGGTCTTAAACATCATCAATCTGCTGTACACCATTATTCATTCAATGCATCACCTTCATCTCCTCACACAATGTTTATCACTTGCCCAACCCAACCAGCCTTAGGGTTCATTTGTAACTATCATGACCATCTCACTGGTAATGGTATATCATCTATTTTTTTGAAGTCAGATGATTGCTAACTCTGATCCCAGCAGATATATGTGACTCAAACAGGATGCCAATTCATCTTGAGACTCCTTTCCCTCTTCAAACAAGCATCCTGATGATTGGATGCCATGCCAGTCCTGCTTGCAATTTGAGACAGCCAAGTTCCTTTTCAAGTTGACAGAGATGTCATCAGTGTACATTGACAATTTGTGAAATGACCAACTCACTTAAGAGCTAGTATGCTTAGTAGAGGGGTGTATGTGAGGGTGGAAGTGAGGAGGGAAAGATCAAGGAGAACAAGACTGGGGTGTCTTGTTGCCTCAAGCCTAGTATTTATACTCTATGATACAAGGCTGTGTCTGGTCCATGCTAGCAAGGCTATGAGGAGCTACATGTGCTATTGGTACATGAGGCAAAGCATTTGAGCAGAGGAGCATGGAATAGAATAGGCAGATGAGTCATGTTGAGTCAGTCCAAGTCATAGGGGCTATTTTGGGGAGGACATGTGTTGGGGCACATGCACTGCCTTGTACTGCCTCCATATGATCTGGTATTATGATGTCAAGGGCCTGCATAGCCTTTAGCCATGAGGCCTTGAGTCTGGACTGCTCTAAACTGAATCCAAGTGTCCATGTCTGCTAATCCTTAGCTAAGGGGCGAACATAAAGGAAAATAGAAAAGAAACTAGGTAAGTGGCCATAATATAGGAAAAATAAGGAAAACATAACACTACCCCCTCCCTATGAGCTGACAACCTGACAGCTATTGGGAGGGATCTTCCTTCCATTCATCTTCTGGTGGTTCATCTGGCCAAACCAAGTGCACAAGGTAGTACATGAAGTAACCTTGCTGTTCTCCTGACATATTCATGTGCAGGGGACAGACTGATACCTGAGGATGATACATTGAGGAAGAGCCAATGTCTGGCCATTCAAATAGCTAGGGCCAGACATAGACATTGGGCTGTGGTTCCAGCAATGGATCCAGCAGCAGGATGGCCTGCTCCCAATCTGGCACAGGCATCTCTCCTGGCAACCATACATGCCAAGGCTTGCTAACCACTTTCCAAGGTCCTTTCCAATTGTCCACATTCCAACCCTCATCTTCTGGGCTGGGTTCCAGTTCTGGGACAGTGATGCCTTCCAAGTTGTGGTCCAGATCACTCCATGCTGTAAACTTCACTTTTTGGATGAGTAGTTATAATGATGAGGGATTGTGATTGCACTTGTCCCAGGGGATCCTGTGTGTAGGATAACCAGGTGAGTAATGGGTGGATGAAAGGGGAGTGGTCCTGGACATTTTCAGGACAATTGTTGTAGTCTGGTTGATAGTTTGGAGCATGAGAAACTGGACTATCAGACTATCAGTAGTTGATAGAAAGGTGGTGGATGGTAAGGGGAGCATTGGAGAATGGTGGAGACATGTGTGCAGTGGGCAGTAGATGGTAAACAGTGATGGTAAGATGATAAAATGTATATTCTCCCTTGTTAGGAATGGTTGACAAGGATTTTATAGTCCTTGGGAATGTCCAGAGGACTGTCTAGTATCATATCTAAGGTGAATTGAGATGGTAACTACAAGTTCTGAATGATAAAACAAAGATAAAGCATTAAATGGAGCATGGGAAAATATGGATCTGGACTGGACTAAACATACCAGACTTGGACTTACCAACTCAGACCTGGACTATGCAGACAACCTTCTGGACTATTGATGGTATGGTATGATAATGGAATATGGTCACAGAATGTTGCAAAACCTGGGGATGCAGACCCAGAGCAGTCTGGAGCTCTACATCCACAAAGGACTCAAATGCTGACTGTCCCTAGTCAGCCAAAAGTGGGCAATGATGGTAATAGATGGGGGACAACAGCATAGATGGATGACATAATTGAGCAAGGAAATGATGAAATCAATGACATAGTATATGAGCTGCAAAGGACTTGCTGAAAATGGTACAGTGGGCTAAGTCTGGTGGCTGTGCAATGCATGCTGACATGTGGTAAGCAATATGGATGTGGTAAGGGTGACTTAGTGATATGTGACAGGCATAATGGTATGTTGTAGAGTGCAATGGGCATGATAAGGATGTAATATGGTGACTTGATCACATGTGATGGACATAGATGATGGTATGCAAGAAATCCAGTCATGTGCAATATATGTAGTCTGGTCATGGCTGCATAAAGTCCAGCAAAGTCTGGTTGTAAATCCAGACCAGATTAGACAGTTGGTCCTGTCTAAACATATGGAAGGAAAATGAAAATGAAAATGAATGGTAAGTATTGAATGGTAAATGGTGAAAAATGGTACAGAATTTGGTGCAGGAATCTGATCTGGCTTGTGTTCTTCATGCAGCTATCTTATCTATACCTTCCAGATATCCTAAGTGCAAGTGTCCAACTCAACTTGGCTTCTTCAATTGACTTCTGGTGTCTCTGCAGTGGTGATACCCTATAACAGCTGAAACAGAATACAATGGATGCATAATACAGTAAATGGAACAGGTAATAAGTCCAGGAAGGAGTCTGGTTGGACTTTTGGTCAGTTGAATGTGTATGGTAATTGTATTGTAGGAGAGATGGTATAAATGTGTGGTGTCTCTTTTTATCTTTTCATTGACAGTTTTCAAAATGATGCAAGGTATCTCCAGACAAAACCTGGGGTAAAACAATGTAGTCTAGTTTGAAGTTCAGTGGTATGTATGGTGGAATGGAACAGAATTGATGGTAGTGAACAGTAATGGTTGGTGGTAAATTGGTATGAACAACAGTGACAATAAGTATGAAAAATGGCAAGGAAAGTGCAAAAATAAAGCAAAAATAAAATGAGACTAATGGTCTCCCCCTCAGAAGGCTTTTACATCATGGCCTCCTGGCCATGCACACAGAATTGTGAGGAGAGCAGTGACATGAAGTTTGCATCAGAGATGGTAAGGAGGCCAGCAAGGCCAGCATTTTCTGGATTAGATGGAGAAGGACATTAGTAATAAATGAATGCAGTGATAATGATGAATGGGAATGAATTGATGATACTGGTAAAAAGTCTGCCAGAGTAACTGGTGGAGATATGGATGGGTAAGTCAATGAAATTCTTGGTGTGATTGAGTGTCATGATGGCAGTTTGTGATACAGTATGGATGACAGTGATGGCAATGATGACTTTGGTAAAGTCTGGAATGTTGACAGTGGTGATGATGCTGATGAAGAAAACCAAGTCTGGACCATGGTCTGACTTGTCATCTGGACTGGTGACAGTAAGTTGGTTGCAACCAGATGTCATAGCAGTGTTTTTCTATATGGCTTGGATGTCAATAATGGATGTGATGGTGATGCTAAATTCTAAGGCATTGACAGTGATAACAGCAGTAACAATGACAGTTGAGAGGATGACTGGCATGAAGTCCAACATGAAGTCCAGATCAGTACTGGTGATGACAATGACAGTGAAGGTGGCAGTGGTGAATGACATAGTGCAATGATATGATTGATGCTGGCATGGACAGTCATGCAGCCAGTGATGCATGGAATACACTTGGTGCCTAGTAGGTAGAGACATTGGTCTGGACCTCAGACTATGAGTCTGGTCCAGATGTACTTGGTGGTGATGGGACATCTGCAAATAAAATGGGTTCAGTTAGTGCAGAATGAGCAGATAGCAGGTGTAGGCACATGATGTGAGAGTGCAAGCATGGACACAGTCAGTTTAGGCAGCAATGGTGGTGGTGGTGGCAGTAAAGACAGAGTTGATAAAGGAGCCAGAGTTGGGGCTGGATTAATGGTCAGTGATGGTGGTGACATTTGCAGTTGACGGTTGATGAGGACATGCTTGAGGCTGTTGTAGATAGTGGTACAGCCAGGGATATGCAGTATACATGCCCCCCTGGGTAGGTAGAGTTGGTAGTCTAGACCTTGGACTATCAATCTGGTCTGGACATACTCTCCAGCTAGAGGGCATTTGCAAATAAAATGGTTTGGGTCAGCACAAAATGTACATGATGGTGGTGGTGGTTCAGTCTGTGCAAATGAGAGCATAGTGACAGTTGGTCAAGGCAGTAATGGATGTGGCAACTGAGTCAGTATCAGTGCCAGATATGTCAGAGGTGGTGTCAGTGCCAGATGTGTCAGAGGTGGTGTCAGAATTGGCATTGAGGACTGAACCAGTGTTGGTACTGGTGTTGGTATTGGTAGTGATGTTGGTAGTGGTAATAATGTCGGTTACAAAATTGGTAATGGTGTTGGCAGTAGTGACAATGGTGAAGAGGGCAGTGACAATGTTGGTAGTGATGATATTGACAGTGACAGTAGGGGCAGACTGGCTGCCAGTAATGCAGCCAGTTCTGGACTTGGTTCTAGATACAAACATGGAATTAACAGAAACAGTGTCAGTAATGAGAATAATGGTGGAGACAATGGCAGAGACAGTGGTGTATACAGTAACAGTTGTGTAGATGTTGGTGAAGGTGGTAACAGTGCTGGGGATGATGATGATGATGATAACAGTGGTGAGGTCAGTAACAAGTGCACCAGAGATGGTGCTGGAGATGATGAAGGAGATGATGACAGAGATGATGATGGTGGTGGCAGTGATGGACAGAGTAGTGACAAATGGGACCAGAGTATTGAGATCTGGGTATTCTATTCTATTTTCATTCGTATTCTAGACCCAGACTCTAGACTGTCCATGATATCGGACTATTACACTATCACATTTGACTCATGGCATACGTCATAGATAGGAGATCTATTTGCCATTGGTAGATAAGGCAGATGTGTCATTCCTGCTTACTTTTCTTATCTCCTTATCATTCTTCATCCTATCTCTTTATAGATAGAGTACATACATGGACAAATAGTCCAGCAGTGTATATAAGAGAGCTCGAGTATCTCGCTCTCTAGGTTAACAAGCTATCTTGCCTCCTGCACTTTGAGTACCCTCAGTGCCCACTACTTCACATCCTTACTAGCCGTCTCCACTTGTAAGTTCTCTACAAGCTCTGCCTACTTCCTCTACCGCTCTTCTTTATTCAAGCGTTCCCTTGGTTAGCCACCAAGGAGATAAAGAGACTAGCGCATCTCTTTACAGAGAGTGTTGGCACATTCTGGATACATCAAAATGAGTCCAGAGATGAGCATACCCCAGTTGGACAACAATAACAATTCTTCAGTGATGGATTGTCAAAGGACCACCTCATCTGGGTTGACATAACAAATGGTGGCCTTGATACATTCAGTCAGAGGGATCTGGAACCTGTCAAATAAAGTTTCCATGGTGTCTAAAAATGGAATGAGGTCAGCTGGTGACCCATCGAATCAGGGCACTTCAAGTGATATCAGAAATGATAAAACAAAAAGGAAATTTGTTGTCATGGTAAGCAAAAATATCCAAAAATGGTATGAAATGATATGTCAAAGTCAAAACAGTAATTGATGATGTTGGAGTGCTCAGAAATCAAATCTTACTAAATGTAGTAATATTGGACATAGATCCATTGGAGGTATGGAATGAGATGGTGATGAAAATTTAAGCAGTAAATGTTAATTGGAAATGGAGAAAAAATTTGCAGCAAGTGCCTGGTTACCTTACTGGACCCTCTCATGGTGGGCTCCAGATGTAAACTTCACTTTTTGGATGAGTAGTTATAATGATGAGAGACTGTGATTGCACTTGTCCCAAGGGATCCTGTGTATAGGATAACCAGGTGAGTAATGGATGGATGAAAGGGAAGTGGTCCTGGATGTTTCCAGAACAATTGTTGTAGTCTGGTTGGTAGTCCAGAGCATAAGAAACTGGACTATTGGACTATCAATAGTTGATAGAAAGACAATGGATGGTGAGGAGAGCATTGGAGAATGGTGGAGATGTGCATGCAGTGGTCAGTAGATAGTAAACAGTGATGGTGAGACAGTAAAACGTATATTCTTCCTTGTCAGGGATGGTTGACAAGGATTTTATAGTCCTTGGGAATGCCTGGAGGACTGTCTAGTATCATATCTAAGGTGAATTGAGATGGTAACTACAAGTTCTGAATGATTAAATGAAGATAAAGTGTTAAATGGAGCACAGAAAATACAGATCCAGACTGGACTAAACATACCAGACTCAGACTTACTGACTCAGATCCAGACTATGCAGACAACCTTCCAGACTATTGATGGTATGGTATGATGATGGAATATGGTCACAGAATGTCACAAAACTTGGGGATACAGACCCAGAGCAGTCTGGAGCTCCACAATGTGGTGGTGGTGTTTGGAATGCTGTAGGTGGTGGAACTGTTGTCCCAGATAAATATCCAGTGTTCTACGTGTCACCTGAGCAGGTGTTCAGGATTTCACTTGGATTTCCATGTGGGTCCTCTGGTATCTGCCCAATCTCTGTAGGGCTCAATTATGGGGGTTTTGGGCAAGGGTGTGAGCATAAATGGGGAGTGAATGTGTATTTGACAGATACCAGCTGAGAGGCAAGTGAGTTGGCAAGAAGCAGAGTGGAGTCTATTCATTGTGAGAGCAAGGCTTGATCAACAATAAGAGTGTTGGTAACCCAGATGCACCTCTGGGGATCTACCTGTTAAGGGTCATCCAGATGATCCAACAGTAGAAGGTGTTCTGGCTTCTCCACTATCAGCAATCCACAATACTTCAAGAGATTAAAGAAGTCCAGTATGGTGACATGGAGTTTTTGTAGGGCACTCAGTTGACAAGCATGGAAGTCTGCAATGGCTTGCAGTGCATGCTTCAGATTACTCTCCACCTTCCATGTCCATTCCTCTTCCAGGTATCCCTTTCAATGCATCAGGTATTGGAGTCGATTGCATGACCATTGACTATCCACAATGTAATCCACCTCCCATTCATTCTCTCTATTCTCCATTACAGCAACCAGTCTGGGCTGGATGGCTGTTTGGCCTTTCATTTGCTCTTTATAAGGTTTCATTCTGGAGGCATTGACTACTAGGTGGATACACATTGTTCTGGGGAGTTGCAGCTCTACTGCATTTGGTCTGGTGAGGCAGACAATGGTGTATGGGCCAAGCCATCATTCTGTGAGCTTCTTAGATGCTCTCATAAGCTTTAGGCTTTCAGTCAAAAGCCAAACCCTATCTCCTTCCTTATATGAGGGGGCTTCCAATCTCTGTTTATTTGCTTGTTCCTTCATATGTTGCTTGGCAACTTCCAGATTGCATTTTGTCTCTTTTCAAACCTCCTACATCTTATTCATGAAATCTTCAGCAGTTGGCACTGTTACTGTACAGGCCTCAAAGCCCATGTATGGTTGGTAAGTGTGTGTTACATGGAAGAGGGAGAATTGCATTGCAGAATGTTGTTTACTGTTATAGGAAAACTGGGCAACAGCCAGCCAGTCAATCCATTTCTCTTGTTCCTGGAAGCAGTAGAGACAAAGGTGTTGTTGTAGTGTGCAATTAATCCTTTCTGTTTGTCCATCCATTTGTGGATGGAATGCAGTGAATAGCTTCATGCAGATCCCTAATCTTCAGCACAACTCCATCATCACCTGTGATGCGAATTGTGGTCTGCAGTCCAATACTACCATCCAAGGCAATCCATGCACCTTCCATACATAGTTTAGGTATAGCTTCATGGTTTGCAATGCTGTGGCTGTTTTGTTGCAAGGAATGAATTTGGCTTCCTTTGAGAATCTGTCCACTACCACCAGGATAGCATCAAATCCTTGGCTGTTCAGTAGATCTGTAATGAAATCCATGGAAACATCTATCCAAGGTTGTTCCAGGGTTGGCAATAGAAGTAGCTTTCCAGCAGGTGTGATATTCTATCTCTTATGCCTTGCACAAAGGTTGCATCTTGCTACATATTCCTTCACCAACATGGGTAATCTGGGCCAGAAGTAGCTTCTGTGAATTAACTCTAATGTCTTTTCCACTCCTGGATGTCTGGCTATTGGGATATCATGGTGTAGGTGGATGACCTCCATGTATAGCTCATTGTTTTCTGGAATAAATAGTCAATTCTTGTTGTCCACTAGCAAGCCTTCTTGTTCCATATGGACATTTAGCTTTTCTTCGATCTTATGTACCTCTTTTTCATTTAGTTGATAGATATGATTCTTTACATGATCATGGATCAATTCTTCATCAGTTTTAACACAAATGGTTTTTATCTGTTCCAGGGGAATGACCTGCACTCCTCTATTATCATCCTCCATTCCTTCTGTGTGATCTGGTCTCCAGGATAAGGCATCCAGTTTGCCATCTGTGTTCTAGCCTTATGCACCCATTTGAAACAGAAGTGTGAGAGGTATTGCATCCAGTGTGCTTGTCTTCTATTAAGATCTTGTCTTTTCATGAACCATTGAAGGTTTGCATGATTGTTCCAGATTTTGAATTTGTGATGGGCTCTCTCTAAATAATGTTGCCATTGCTCCAAGCTCTGTATGATAGATAACATCTCTTTATTGGCTACTGGGTAATTCCATTCTTCCAGTGTCATGAAGTGTGAGGAATAGGCAATGGGATGCCATCAATCTGCTAGTTCTAGAGAGAGCACTGCTCCCATTGTGAAGTCTGATGTGTCCATCTCCAATTGGAATCATTTGTTGATATCTGGGTAAGCTAGTATTGAGGCAGAGGTGAAGCATTGTTTTAGCATGTCAAATGCTTGTTGCTGGGGTTCTTCCCATATGAATGGGGTTTCTTTCTTCATTAAATTATTAAGCAGTTTCATGACTTGTGCATATCCTTCTATGAAATGATGATAGAAGTTGGCTAGTCTGAGGAAACTCCAAACTTGTCAGACTGTTTTTGGGGTTGGCCATTCTAATACAGCTTTCACCTTTTCTCCATCCATGTGGATTCCTTCTAGAGTAACAATCATTCTAAGGAATTCCATTTCTTTCATGTAAAAGTAGCATTTTTCTGGTTTAATGAAGAGGTCATTTTCTGCAAGTCTTGCTAGGACTTTGAGCATGATTTGATCATGCTCCTTTTGATCATCACTTTTGGTGAAGATCATGATGTCATCAATATACACCATACACACATCATCCATATCCATGAAGAGTTTGTTCATCATTGTTTAAAACATGGTGGGTAAATTGCATAGTCCAAAGTACATCACCAGTAGTTTGAATGAGCCTCTATGGCATATGAAAGCAGCTTTCCATTCATCACCTTCCTTGATTCAAATGTTGTTATATCCCCATTTTAGATCCATTTTCATAAAAAGCTTTGCTCCTTGGAGTTTATTGATGAGTTGGGAAATGAGGGGTAACAGGTAGTTGTTTCAGATGGTGAATTCATTGAGATATCAATAATCCTGTACCATTCTCTTTCTTCCATCTTTCTTTGGCACAAAGAAAACAGGGGATGTCTATGGGGATTTGGAGGGTCAGATATACCCTTTTGTTAACTGGTCATCTATGAAGTCACTAACCTCTTTCTGCTATGCTGGATTGAGCAGAATTAATCTTCCTTTCTTTGGAACAAAGTCTAGTTTCAAATCTATTGTGTGGTCCCATGGCTTTCTCACCAGTATTCTCTCAGAATCTTTCTTTGAGAAGACATGTAGATACTGATGGTACTCCTTTGGGACTAATTCTTCCAGCTTCTTATTTTGATCCATTAGTTTCACAAGCTTCTGATTGACTTGTTGGCCTTTTCATATCTCTGCTCCATATAGGGCATCATGGAGTTCCATTTGCTGTAATCAGGCTAGGAATGGTTCTTTACACTCCCTTGGACATTGGGTCATAGTGACCATTTCCTTTTTCCAATCTATTTCTGGGTTATGGCATTTAAGCCAGGTGAATCCAAGAATGACTTTGTTCTTTCTAAGATGAGCTATTTTTGTTCTCATATGTTCTTGGTGTCTGTCATACTTCATAGTGACAGTAGTGTAGTTTTTGAGATCTCCAATGCTATTCTTTGTTCTGTTAGTGTTATAGAGTATTATGGGCCTTGGTAAAGGCTTCAGGGGTATATGATTTTCTTCAGCCCATATTTCATCTAGAAATGTTACATGCAATCCTGAGTCAAGTAGCACATTTACTGGGATTGTTTTTCCATTTTCAATTTGTATTTTGATTGGTAGATTAATTTCTCATTTTGGTAGCCCTTGAGCACCTTCTTTGGCTATCATGGCAAGATATCTCATATCTATATCTGTCAGTTGGATGGCTCTTGACTTTTTTTAAATGACTGTAGGCATGGATTCATATCCTTGTGATAATAAAGTTATCATGCAAATGTCTGAGTTCTGTTCTGCAGCCTGTTTGCTCAGTCCTTCAAGACTGCTCAAGCTTTTTCTGAGCTTGAGGGCATAGATTGAAATAAGGCCTTGACCTGTTCCATCATCATACCTTTGCAGGCTTGTGGGATGTCTTCTTCACTTTTCCATGATGTGGCTACATTAGTAGTCATGGCTCTGGCAGATCTCCCTTTTGTTCTTACACAATTGGGTTTGTGTTGTCCTTGTAACCATGAACAATCTGAGCATTTTGTTGACAGTTGTTGGCATTCTTTAGCAAAGTGTCTGGGTTTTCCACAATTAAAGCAGGTGGAAGTGTATTGTGGAGCTCCAGACTGCTCTAGGTCTGTATTCCCAGGTTTTGCAACATTCTATGACCATATTCCATTGTCATACCACACCATTGATAGTTTGGAAGGTCATCTGCATAGTCCAGGTCTGAGTCAGTAAGTCCAAGTCCAGTATGTTTAGTCTGGTCCAGATCTGTATTTTTCCATGCTCCATTTAATGTTTTACATTGAGTTTCATCATTTGGAATTTGTAGTTACCATTTATTTAAACCTTACATACAATACTAGACAGTCCTCCAGATATTCCTGAGGACTATAAAATCCTTGTCAACCATCCCTGACAGGAGAGAATATACATTTTACTGCCTCACTGTCACCATTTACCATCTACCAACCACTGCACACATGTCTCCACCATTCCCCAATGCTTCTCTCACCATTCACCACCTTCCTATCAACCACTGATAGTCCAATAGTCCAGTTTCTTGTGCTCCAGACTACTGACCAGACTACAATGACTGTCCCAGAAACATCCAGGACCACTTCCCTTCTATCCATCTATTACTCACCTGGTTATCCTACACACAGGATCTCCTGGGACAAGTGCAATTGTAGTCCCTCATTTTACAACTACTCACCCAAAAAGTGAAGTTTACAGCATGCTTTGATCTTTTTAAACTTCTTTGATACACATGCCTTTCCTTTCCTAATCATGGCTAACTCTCTTTCTTCCTCATCCAGTATTTCCATATCAGTCTCTTCCAATTCTAGACAATCTACATCCATGGCAAAGGAATCTCAACAGGCCATTGTCCCATTATGGATAAAGGATAAGAGTTGCTGTCTCATGCCTATCATTCAGCAAATCTGGCACCATGGCAGGTCTAGGTCCTTCCATAAGGATCTGATTGATGATCTTTTGATCAATGTTCTTTTCTATGATAGAAATTACATGGGACATATCCATTCCAGTTTGGGGCTCATACTCCATAAACTTGATGATCCAGTCATTGATTGGCATCTTCCCTTGGCATAGGGTTTGGAGTTCCACTCTAGCCCATTCCTGTTGGTTGATGGATTGGAATAACACCTCAACTTCCATCACCAAGGTAGCCCATGGATAGGTGGTCCCTTGTGAGATCATATCTAACTTTGTCCAAGCAAAGCCTCTGGCCTTCTGTCCTTCTAAGTGAGATAGGACAGCTATCATGGCCTTTTGGCTTGTTGGTGGAAACACTATGGCATTTTCATGTAACCAT
>JBBPKX010000536.1:4457-14633 GCA_038089435.1 Boletus austroedulis | reverse complement strand
ATGCGGGAGGAGATGGAGGAGGGCAAGTTTGCTGCGGACGGCACATATGTGAAGACGTTTGATCCCCATGCGGTGCATGACCGATGGATGGATGGGGTCGACGAAAAGGACATCAAGTTAGCTCGGCGAAGAAAACGCCAGCAAGACAGAATCCAGAAGGAGAAGATGAAGGCAGAGGAGAGGGAGCTTGAACAAAGCGGTGGCAAGAGCGCGCTGGAACTCCAACTTGTCGGTATGCTCAAGCGTGGCGAAACAGTATTGGAGGCACTACAGCGGCTCGGCGCAAAGTTGAAGAATTCCGGGTACGTTCTTGGTACAATGATGGCCGTAGTCGTGTACTGATTGCAAGTGCCAGGAGACATACAAACGGGAAATCAAAGGCCGAATCTAGCATGGTGGTGGACAAACCACCAAAGAGTATGAGTGACATCGATCTGATCACTCATTTGGCATCGAATATCATGTCCCTTGGAGATACCGATATTTACTCCAAGACATACGAAGAACTCGTTCGCAGTGTACGATCTAGCGGACGGGTCGAGGGTGATTGGATCCCCCCTTCTGCCGATGTGAAGTACGAGTACAGGTGGATTGTCTTTGGACAAGAACCAGGGGACCCTTTTGGCCCATTCGGGGAAGAAGACATGAAAACTTGGTTCCACGCCGCGTACTTTGGAACGTCCGGAGAAAAGGTCCAAGTACGGGCGGTCGGTGGTGAGTGGGGTACGTGGGACGACGTCATTTCATGATTTGGATGAATGGATGAGCATCTTTGTCCGTGGTAGCATTTGTATACTATTTCATGCTGCATTCTGAATGCAAACGCACATGCTCGTATATAGCCGTACTAATCGTATTATGATCATCCTTGATATCCTTCGTAGAATGGCAAACCAAGGGATGGGAAGTATGTAATGTGGGGGGGTGAATAAATATCCAAAACAATACATAGGACGTGGGTGAGGTGCAAAGGCAAGACAGCTGGCAATAGATCATGCAAAGTTGCGTACATCCAGGCGATTAATCGTCCTTGTTCGGAGTTGGGGGCTTTTTGCGCCTGAGTGAATGGAAAATGCGGAGAGAGGCTTTTCTCTTCGGTAGCTGTTTCGGTGCCGCGGAAAGGGGAAGGTGACGATTGCTTTGACGACGTTCAGATAGATTGCTCTGCATTCGACGCATCGCAACACCGCCCTCCTCGGTTGCAAAGTCGAAACCACGATGCACAGTACGCGTGCCGCTACACATGTCCGTGCGGCTCACGGGCGCTCTGTGTGTATCCAGGGAAAGCGTCTCCACGCTGTAATTCATCCCCCGAGTAGCCGAAGGCGCCGATGAAATCGACACTGGCCTTGGCGTATGTGATGACGACGGTCTCCGTCTTGCAAGTGAAAGCCGTGAAGTTGCACCACCGCGGTCATGGCGCAGGGCAGAAGCCATATCGAGATCGGGTTGCGTTTTTCTGATATAACGAAGAAGCTCTAAATCACCTGGTGCATAGCCCGTTTCCCATGCGCGGTATAGGTACCTCGGCAGAAGCGCGATCGCCACACAAAGTGGCTGACACAGCCAGAAGAAGGCGGATCCAAATAAGAACTGGTTGTTGCCATAGACATTGGTCACGAGCCAGCCAGGGCTGATGGAGTTATACACGAGCTGCAAGATAGCCATGAGCTCTTGAAGCACAGCAAGTAGGGTAAAAGAACCCACCGTATAAAGCAGCAATAGCACGATCCCAAGGAGGACCGCGAAGAAGACCCAGCCGGTCCACACGTTGGTATTGAGACCATTGAACAAGCTCACAACTATTACAGCAGAAAAGACCATTGGCTGTGGAACGACGTTAGAAGCGCATTGCAAAGTCGATGGAGGCACTGTACAGTGGTGTATTCGTATAATTGAATTCCATAACCGTCTGGACGAGCGGTAGTGGTGAAATATGTATACGTGACAATGAAATACAGCGAAACGGACTAAACCGGTGGTCAGCGTGAAGTATTCAACAAAACCCATAAAACATGCCTGTATGGCGCCGTCGATCATGTAGATAAAAAATAGCTTCAAACTAAACCACGTTCGTTCGCGACCATATCGATACAGCTCGGGGAAGGCCATGAGAACATCAGCATCTGAAAGAGAATAAGTAAAGTAATATGTCCAGCTGGAAATACGTACCAACTATGCGGTCAAAAAGGCCAATACCGAGCACAGGCGCAATAGTCCAGAACGAATTCCAGAAAAGTAGGTAAGTATACTCCCATGCACTATGAAAGGTGAGTGAGGAAACCGATAGTCATGATCATGATTCATGGACGTACTATGCCGAACTCCAGCCACAATAGATCTGGAACCACCACAGCGATCCTACCGCGACAATGTTTTTATAAAAAAAGTTGACAATCCTACAACTCATGAGACATTGAAATCGATGAAGATGATAAAAGAAACTTGCATGGTTCCATTACGGGCGTATGACCAGTGACCATGCACGAGAATCAGTCGCTTGAGGAACCGGAACTGGGCAAGAAGCGGTGAGGTGCCACACTGGATAGTCTCCCAAGTGACAACGTACCTGAGCGATAGCATAATCAGAAGAATTGACAGCCTGCAGCCCTTCTTCGCCGATGATGCCGACTCCTACGTCAGCAGCTTGAATCATGCTAACATCATTGGCGCCGTCACCGATCGCAAGGGTCATCACACGGAGACCATCTTTAACAAGTTTGACAACAAGGGCTTTCTGAAGAGGGGAGACACGACAACAAATGACACCTTCGCATTGTGTTCCAAGGTGTAACAATAGTTGCTTGTTTCGATCATCAACGAGAGCCTAGACTCCATCAGCACCCGGGACCTCTCCATATATGGAATACCGACATGGCTCAATGCTGTACCATCGATGACGAGTACATATCCCCCCGATCGCGTACCGTTGCCTTCACCAACAATGGAGGGAACGCTGGTACTTAAATGATGCAGCGGATATGGACCAGAATTCGAAGTTGCGGTATTGACGTTGTCATCCTTTTCCAGAACGTCGGAATCGGGGAAAAACTCTTCAAGAGCTCTGGTCATCTGCTCGGAAACGGAAGGTCCGGTATCACCGCCGCGGATGATGATGACGTTCGAGTCAGTTGCGATAAGGTTCGTACTGTAACCGATGGCTGTGTACGTAGGCAAATCAGCGGATGCGCAGTGTGGAACAAAGGATGAGCAATCACCGATAGCTGTCTCAAGTTTGTCGCCAGTGGCCACCCAGACCTTGATGCCCGCAAGCTTAAGGTCAGCAATCGTTTCAGGTACGCCATCTTGCAGGCGATCTTCGATTGCGGTAGCTCCTAGCAGACGAAGATCTCTTTCTATCTCGTCACTAAGGTCTTCCACTTTCTTCTCCCGGTCTTCGAGTGCTGCGGAAGCCTCGTGATATCGTTCACTCCAAAGCTGGTACTCATCCTCTGGATGGTGCACAGAATGAATACGCGAAACGGCGAGAGAAAGCCCTAGACGTACCCGGTATGACCTTGTACGCTAGGGTGAGTGTCCTCAAACCTGCATTGGCAAAGTCGTCAAGATGCCTTTCAGTCGTTCGCTTGAGCTCGTCCCCGCCTGATTTGAGCCTTTCGAAAATGACGCTGTCAGCTCCCTTCGCCAAAAGGAACAACCGGGAATCGTCTCCGTTCAGTTTGCGTACGATAATGCTCATACGCTTGCGAGCACTTGTGAACTCGAGAATGTCCAGTAACTCATACCGTTCCATTTCATTTGAGAACGGGGTCTGGAGTAATAGTACCTCCCTATCCCGACCACGGAAGACGAATCCGACGTCTGCAGCTGCCTGAACAAGCGCAGCCTCATCGGGCGATTGAGCCTTGTATTCGATGGTTCCAGTCTCCGGATCGACAGCAGTAAGGACGGTATGGCATAATGCTAGGACGGAGAAAAAGCCATTCAAAGCGCGAGCTTGGGCTTCGTTTTCGGACCCGGGCTCGGCATGAATAGCCTGAGCCAGGTCTTGCCTCAGTTGTTGATCACCGAAATGCTTGAGTACACCACTGGAGAGTTTAATAGCTGGAGGAGAGTCTATCGAGGGGCTTGCAACAGACGACGGTCCATTGGAGGAAGAGCCAAATGACGAGTCGCGACTCGTTCCATTCGCATCTTCCAAGGTAGGTTTCTTCACGTCAAATGCGTCATCCTCTTCAGGGTCACCATGGTATACAGTGCCGCCAATGGAACACTCTCTAAATACCATAGAATTCTTGGAGCGTGTGAATTATCTATCAACTATCGGAGAAGCGACGAACTTGCCTGCGTCAATGTACCGGTCTTGTCGGAAAATATGTACTCGATCTGACCGAGGTCATCAGACAAATTGTAACTCCTGGCGAGCGTGGGCTGGTCCGTTTTCTTGTAATAAATGTCATAATCAAAGTAGATGAACAGTGCCTGGCAAGTCTTCACGGCCTCTATAGATATGTACAATGATATCGGTACGACGTTCTGAAACCTGGAAAAGCCGTAAGTTCTGACACGTGGGATGGAATGAGTGAGACGAACGTAATGAGCGCAAACGCCCAAGTGATAAGGCCGTTAATGTTTGGGTTGTCGTAAGAGGTGTTATCGTCGTATAACCACGGCGCGCCTTCTGGATAATAATGCTTCTCGATCTGCGAGTCTGCGATACCACAAACGACCGCCATGAGAGCAAGTAGAGCAAGGTTTACGAGACTGATGGGGGTAAGGGGGACGATCACGATACGGAAAGCGAAAACGTACACCTGAGGATTGATTTGACGCTCTACTCTGCTGCGCTTGCTTGGGGTACCGCCAGAATTGAGGACGATCTTAGTGTCTACGCCGGTGAAAAGGACAAGACCGATAACCCAGTTTGTATTCCGGAGGACGGTGCCGCGGAGGAGAACCATCTGGATATCGACGGGGGACCTCTGTCCATTGCGAGTGACGGCGGCGTTGAGCTTGTACATGTTGGTATCGGGACGATCGCACTCGACAGTAAACTGGCTGAGCTTACTGGCGCAATCCTTTGCAGTACGAAGATCAGTAAGAGCGGGGGACGCATTGCGGGACTTGAGGTTGGTCTCGCCGTCGAGGTTTTTGGTTTCAACAAAGGCGACGTTCTCGTCCTCGGAGGTAGCGCATATAAGGATGTCGGCAGGTATTGGTTCGTTGTTCATAATTTTTACAAAGTCGCCGACGCGAACGTCCTCCCAGAGGACACTGCTCCAGTGCACATCAGGGATCTCGTGATAAGAGGGGTCATGGTCAGGGTCATGACCATATTCGATGGCAGTGTCACTTGCAACCTCGGGATCACCACGGTGACGAATACGCTTGGGGATGATGCCTCTAACGAAGGTGCGACTCTTTGAGCCAAAAAAGTTTGGATTGGACCAACCTGGGCCAGAGAGGACTCTGACGGAGGAGTGGTTCACGCGACGGTCTGACTGATGGCGCTTAATGTCTTCGTAAGCATCCTTGATGGCGGTGATACCAAGGACGATGATGAGGGGCAAGATAACGAGCCCGGGAGATATGGTGGAGAACTCTGGGAAGAATTGGAGGACGGCTATGAAGAGGAAGAAGCTGGGGAGGGTAAGGGATGAGGAGACAGGGGACAGGGGGTCACGTACATGTTGGCGATGCGACGGAACTGTTCGAGGAGATTTCTGGGGAGGAAAGTGATGATGGTATACTTTGAAGAGATGACCTGGTTTGTGGGAGGGATAAGAGACCGGAGTGGTCTGCGCTTGTGGTCGAAGAAGTGGTCGGGGAGCGGTTGATTGACGAAGACGGTGCGAGGCGTGCCGGACGAACGTTTTCGGGAGAAGAGGGACTCGACGTTGAAGGCTGCGAAGACCGCGCGCGCGCGGGCGAGGAGGGAACGGGACGGGGCCATGGTGGCCAGGGGGCAAGAAGGGTGAGAGCAGACATATACCATGATTAGCAATCGGACGGGGCAGAGTCATGATGACACATTGACATGACAAAGGGATTATTTCAAGTATGTAATGAACGTAGCCATCAATCAGTCAGTCAGAAAATACTAACACCGCCAAAAAAATCGTCCGCAAAACAAGACAGCGCACAGCCGCGGGTATCCTCTCACATCGCCACCCTATCCACGAATCCGTCTACTGGCTGCTCGCCGGCTTCTGCTGCACGCCCTCCTTGAGCGCCAACAACTGCTTCGAACGGAACGCTTCATAGTGGATCTGAGCCGTCGTCTCGATCAGATCTTGCAGGTGCGTCCTCGTCAGAAAGTTGCGCAAGTGCACAAACTCGCAGTGATTCTCATTCTCCACGTTCACGACCCCCCAGCGATTCTTCCGGCCACGCACGGACTTGCCGTCGATGATCACACTGCGCTCAGATCCAACCACAGCAAACGGGATGATGTTCTGCAGACGAGCCTCAATTCACCGCCCAATATCCGCTTCGACCGACGTACCCGGATGGTTTCGTTCAACTGAACTTCCTCTTCGTCATTGTCGTCCGTATCAAATGGATATAACCGAATGTTGTGGTAGACTAATTCGGCCCGAATCTATCTCCCCATTAGTATTCCCCTTTCTGTCAACATCATGTCATACCTTTTGCTTGAACGCCTCTCGCTCCTCCAGTGTCAAGGTGTCCGCCTTGGCTATAACGGGAACGACGTTCACAACCTCGCTCAACTTTTTCATCACGATAACGTCAATCGCACGCAGCGAGTGCCCAGTCGGATTGATAAAGTACAGGCAGCAGTGAATGCGCGTGTCCTGGATGTATCGGTCACGCATAGCAGTCAACTCCTTGCGCAAATATGCGCTATGTTGGTCCTTGATATACTTCACAATGGGGTCCCAGCTATCATAACTCATCATGAGGACTCATCACACCACAACATACGTCACTCACCAGTTCTCATTGTTCACTTGGTCACCATAGCCGGGAGTGTCAACAATGTTCAAGCGAAGTTTAACACCATTCTCGACAATGACTAGTCGAGTCGTAGTCAATACGACCAAGTCGTCCCTGAATTGAAAGAAAACTTGCCATGTGAGACTGCCTGAATCTCGGTGGTTTGCCTCACAGGCTCTTCGGCTTCCAAACGTCCCTTGGAGTCAATCAAGTGCGACGCGAAAATAGTGTTGATAAGCGTCGACTTTCCAAGACCGGTTTGCCCTACATTTTTCAGGCTGTCAGTCTTCAAATCCTCTAACAACTCTATGGACGTACCGGCGACGATTACATTGAATTGGAAACCACGCTTCAAGAGCTTGTGCTCGATCTGCTGAGTGATAGAGTCGAAACCGACGTAGGAAGTAGCACGAATCTCTTCAACTGCAGCGGCGGCCATCTTCAGTAAAAGGAGAGGAAGGAAGGAGATGAAGCAAAGGGAACGAAATTCTCCGACGAGACGAGCTCAAACAGAAACCAAATGTGGCGCCAAAATTGCTCGCTTGTTGACCTTGCGTTCGGGGTCCTTTACCTAAACACAACCAACCTATCTCCTGGCACCCTGTCTATGTAGACTACATATGCCTTCCCTTGCCCGTCGCCTACCAAGCACCTTGTCTAAAGCACCGTGCCCAGCCTGTATCACAAAACGTACCAAAGTGTAGATTATCAGTATCAGTACGTCAACACACGAACTCATTTTGCAAATGGACGAAGCAAAATGGGCGAAGGTGAGAAATATGGTAGACAGAATGCCGCAGCGAGCACTAGGACCGCAATCGCGACCGCTGTGGCCGCCTTGTTGTCCGCGACGTCGCCCTTTTTCTCATGGACGGGTGACCGAGATTTCCTCGGCACTCGTCCAGGTTGCATATATGCGGGGGAAACAACCAGCTGCACATACCCGATAGATTTCAGGCCATGAATACTACGAAATCGTTAGCCACGCCTAACGGGACAGCGTGGAGACACTCACTAATACCCGTCAACGTTGCGCTCAAGCTCGTCCTCCATGCCTTTTGGCACGCCTACTAGGGTAAACGTCACTGTCGTCGAATCCGACGACTGCTTGAGTGTTGTGGTGAGAGTAGCTTCGTGTTCTACATCATACCAAGTCAGATTGTCCGTAAGACGCCAGATCGACATGCATACCCGAAGGCCAAGTTGGGCTGGTCAATGCCCACGTCTGGACAATTTCCTTGCCTGGCGTCAACGAGAGGTATCTACCCTTTACGCCCCCATCAAAGAGCGAGTATGGTGTACCAGCCTTGGCTGCCGACTAAAAGTTACAGACAATCATTTCAGAGCGATTTGCTTGTTGCCAAGCGACGTACCTCTGCGGGTGCACGTGTCCACAAAGGTATGCGTTGCGGGTCGGTGAGCAATCCAAACAGATCATCAGCCGCCGCCATGAACGTCGCTTCCTTGACAATCCTGGAGGTGTTGAGAGCGGGCTGCGCTGTCACGACAGGCTTTGCAGGGGCAAGCACTGATGGCGCAGCGGAGCTAGATGCTCCAACGGGTATAGACGCTGGAGCGGGTGTCCCTGTCCGACTGGGTTCCGCACTGATGGTCAGGTCCTTGCCGTGCTTCTCGACGATCGCGACCGGCAACTCGGCGAACTTGGCCTCGAGCGCTACAGGAAGACGTTGCTTAGCGAGAGCATGAAGTGCTGCGACGGCCGGGCCGGTACTCCCACTCTCTGACCATTGATACTGTCATCGTAAAAGCAAGAATCAGAAGAACTCGAAAGGATAGAGAGCAGGGAGACTTGCAGTGTAATCAGACAGACGGTCCAGTGTGATTTCATGAGAAACCTCAGGGATTGTCACCTTGCCTGTGATCTCTGTTCCATCGCTCGCGATCCCACTCCATTCCACAGAGATTTTGCAATCGTAGATGGTGATCAGTCTGTGGGTGCGCGCATCCAGACTGATCAATGAATGTTGACACATGAGTATGATACACACTTTGATTTGCGTTGGCCAAGTTCCACGTCTCCGTCCAACCATGAAGTCGAGGTGACCTTGATGTTCTCTCCTCCTTCTCCCTGAATGGTGATTTTTGTAAGTTCTTCCTGAAACCAGGCCTTTGCCCATGTCGTCACGTTCTTGTTTTTCCAGTGCCAGTTTGCGGTGGTACTTGGCATCGACATCTTGCACGGTAACTTGAAGAAGACTTGAGCTTGGGTAATAGAACTTGAAGTTCAGGCAGACACGATCGTGTTCGTGAAGCGCGTCGAGCTAAACCTACGTCGTGAATATATAAATAAAGGTTGTGGGTCTGAAGCTGAGCTCCAGAACATTCCATTAACTACTCGCGGCATCCTTGATTTTCATAGGAAGACTTCAAGATATGGTCAGTGCAGCTTCTAATAGCACCAACATAATTAGACCAATCTACGCCATAAATCTAGAGTTGAGAGAGGTGGAAGGCACATTTGAAGTGGACTTTTTCTGATGGGGCGAACGCACTGACTGGACTGCGTTTTCAATAGCGATCATCCGACTCGGTTGTTCGCGAAGCATGTTAGCACGCGAAAATGATCGAGCCCAATGATTAAGATGCCTGGTTGTAGCAACACAGAAGGCCGAGTGTTGTGAATGACACACGTGGAGACACTCGTCCGACCTGTGCCATTGCGCCGTCTCGCGCGATGCCAAACGGGAGTTGCCAACTTGTAAATGAAATGAGTTGTTGCCTAATCGATCGGAAGAATCGTTGGGTCATGTCATCGCCTGCCGGTGCTGGCGGCAGCAGCGCTGCTCTCTCCGCAAACGTATATGAAGCCAGTGGATCGCCTTCCCCTTTGATATTATACCATGACCAGCCCCTCCGACCATCATTCTCCCGCCAATTCAGACTGCAAACAAATTGCAGCCGACCGTCCTCTCCCTGTGGATACACCATTTCCTTTGGTCCGCGGACCCGGGTCTGCCATTGGCACTGGAGGTGGTGCCACTCTATCCTCGAACTCGCTGTATGAGTACATGCCACGGTTCACCTCTCCGAGAACACCCGAAACTGCACGACACAGCGCCGAATGGTCCAATGACAAAGGGAAAGCCGTGGAACGCAATCTCGACTGGCACATGGTCGTCTGCGACGCATCCGAGTCGGAACGTGAAGGCAAGTCGTTGTTACCATCAGTCCGCGATACACAAGTCGTGATGGCCCTTGCATACACATAGATCTCGCCTACCAGCTGCTAGCGTCCCT
>JBBPKX010000533.1:0-14666 GCA_038089435.1 Boletus austroedulis | reverse complement strand
AATACCCATTGACCTTTGATAGGTTTGCAACCCTTGGGAAGATCTACAAGTTCTTATACATTCTGCTCCTTTAGAGAATTAATTTCCTTATCAGTAGCTTTTTGCCATTCTACTTGCTCATCATGAGGAAGCTTGAGAATGTCCTTGTAATGTTTTGGAACATCTCTGGCACCAAATGCATATGCCAATAACTTGGACAAATATGTATTTGAAAAATTAACTGTGGGATTCTCTTTGTCATCCTGAGATATCTCCTTCTGATTGGTCAGAGGATCTGAAGTAGATTCCCCTTTAGACTGTCCAGGAGTATCCTTGTGATGATCTCCTTTCTTGATTTCTACTGGAGACTTGGTTCCATAAATGAAATCAGGTCTAATGACTGGTCATCATTCCCTAGTAGATCTTTGGAGAGAAAATTCATCTGGATTTGATAAAAGGACTTGAGGTCTAGGAGGAACAGCAGCAGCTGGTTGTCTCAAAGGACCCAAAGGCCTAGGCCTTGATTGTTTTGGAGGAGGCTGGTTCTCCAGGATCGATGCTCTTTGAGGCTATTGGAATATCTGACCATAAAGCTGATCAGATGTATCTTGTAAGTGAGGTGGCAGAAGATCATCATCTTCATCCAATGAATCTTCAGAGTCATGTTGTGATGCATTGTTTTGAGTAGGTAGTTTGTCAGTAAGTCTCTTTTCTGAACAATAGGGGAATACTTTTTTATCAAAGGTGATGGTTGAGGAGATAACTACCCTTCTTTGCTTCTGAGATCAAAAACAATATCCCTTTGTTTCTTGTTCATAGTCAATGAATATCATGACTTCAGATTTCAGAGATAACTTGTTTTCCCAAAGATCTTTTGGTATGAACACATAAGCCTGACTTCCAAATACTCAAAGGTATGATATGTCAGGGGTCTTGTTCTTTTATAGAGAGATTGGAGGTTTCCACCCAAGTCTCTTTACTGGTTGATGATTATATATGTGGAGAGTGGTTTCAATGCTATCCTGCCAAAAGATTGATGGTAGGCAAGCATGATGATGCATTGCTTCAGCCTTCTCAAGGATTGTATGATTGAAGCACTCTGCTCAACCATTCTACTGAGGATTATGAGGAATGGTCTTCTGATGTTCAATTCCATGTGAAGCAAGGAATGATTGCAAATCAGATGCCAAGTATTCTCCCCCTTGATCCAAATAAACCTAGAGCAAAGAGTGTCCAGATTGTTGTTCTACCCAAGAAAGCCAATCCTTAAAAGATGAAGAAGTATTAGACTTCTTGGAAAGAAACATAATTGAAGCATAACCACTGAAATCGTCAATGAAGGTGACCATTGAAATGACCTAACTCACTTAAGAGCTAGCATGCTTGAGGAGGGCAGGTGTGAGTGGAAAGTAAGGAGGGAAAACTCCAAGGAGAACAAGACTGGGGTGTCTTGTCGCCTTGGGCCTGGTATTTATACTCTACTGTACAAGGCTGTGTCTGGTCTGTGCTAGCAAGGCTATACATGAGCAGGTACTGCTACTGGTACATGAGGCAAAGCATCGGGGCAGAGACAGACGCGTTAGGACAAGGGGATGAGTTGTGTCGAGTCAGTCTGAGTCATAGGGGCTATTTTGGGAAAGGTGTGAGTGGGTGTTGATCACAGCTGATCACTCCCCTAGAATGTTTTGAAGTCATGACATCAAGGGTCTACATAGCCTTGAGCCATGCCACCTTGAGTCTGGACTGAGCTAGACCAATCCCAAGTCCATGTCTGCTAACCCCTTAGCTAAGAGGCAAACAAGAAAGAGAATAGAAAGGAAACTAAATAAGGGGCCATAAATAGAAAAATAGGGAAACGTTACACTACCCCCTCCCTATGAGCTGGCATCCTGACAGCTAGCCATCCAATTCACCCTCTGGCAGCTCCTCCAGCCACATCAGGTGTGCTAGGTACCATGCGAAGTAGCTGTGCTGTTCTGACAGCATGTTCATGTGGGAAGGCCACTGCATGACCTGTGGGCAATACTAAGTGGACAGGCCAATATCAGGCCAATGATAGGGTGCTGGCCACAGGTATGTGTTAGGGCAGACAGGTGGGAGTGGAGTTGGGATGGGAACCACAACATCTCGTTTCAGTTCCAGCATTGTCCCTGGCAGCCACAGGTGCATCAGCTCCTGTGCGAGCTCCCATGGGCCCAGCCAGTTTGCCAGCATCCAACCCTCATCATTCAGATTAGAGACATCTTCTAAATCTGGGATGGTTTCTGTCTCATCCTCTATGTCTCCCCATACCAACGCAGTGTTCGGAATACTATGAGCATCTGAGCTGTTATCCCACAAGAACAGCCAGTGCTCTATGTGGTTTCTGAGCAGGTGGGAGGGGTCCCATTCATTATCCCAGACTACATTGGGGTTGTCTGTCTTCCAATTTCCAATAGGTTCAGGGGTAATAAGATAAATAGGGCTTCTGATGCAAAGTCGGGACACATGGAGAAAGAAATAGCCAAGGTGATTGGTGAGGCAGGAAGCAGCAGTGGTGATAGTGTCCATTGTGAGAGCAAGGCTCGATCAACAATAAGAGTGTTGGTAACCCAGGCGCACCCCTGGGATGATCCACTACAGATGATCCAGCTGATCAAATGGTAGCAGATGCGGTGGCTTTCTATGATTGGTGATCCACAATGTTTGAATAAATTAAAGAACTTTGGCACTGTCAGTCGAAGCTTTTGTGGGGCATTCAGTGAAATGTGGTAGAAGTACACAATAGCCTGCTTCATGTGTTCCAGATTGGATTCCAGTTCCCAAGTCCATTCTTCATCTGGGTATCCCTTCCAATGCACCAGGAATTGGAGGCGATTGCGGACCTATCTACTATTCACAATCTTTTTGACTTCCCATTCATTCTCCCTATCCTTGGTGACTAGTACCAGTCCTGGTTCTGTGATGGGTTGTCCAGGTAGGCATTCTTTATAAGGTTTCACACAGGAGATGTTGACTATGGAATGGATTCATATAGATTTGGGCAAGCACAGCTCAACTGTGTTCAGTCCAACCAAGTGGATGATGCTGTAGGGGCCCAGCCACTGTTCCATGAGCTTCTTGGATGCTCACATCAATTTCAAGTTTTCTGTGGAGAGCCAAACCTGGTCTCTGATCTGGTAAGGCGGTGCTTCTGAGCGGTGGCAATCAGCCTATTTCTTCATATGGCATTGTGCTCACTCTAGGTTATTCTGAGTTTGCTCCCAAACTTTCTTTATATGTGCCAAGAGTTCTTCAGCAGCAGGTGCCTTGGCAATGCACTGTTCAAAGCCTAAGTGTGGCTGATATGTATGCGCAATGCTGAAGGGTGATGTCCCAGTGGAGACTTGTTTCTTACTATTATAGGAGAACTGGGTGATGGCAAGCCATTCAACCCATTTTGATTGCTGTGAGAAACAGAAGAGTTGGAGATACTGTTGTAGATCCTGATTAATCTGTTCCGTCTGTCCATTTTGTCTGAGGATGGAATATGGTGGAGAGTTTGGGTTGGATTTCCAATCTCCTACACAGATCTTTCATCACCTGTGATGCGAACCATGGTCCACAATCTGATACTATAGTGTGTGGCAGCTTGTGTGTCTTCCACACATGGTCTAAGTAAAGATGTGTGGTCTGTAGCACTGTGATGGATTTTTTGCATGGAATGAATTCAACTTCTTCTGAGAATCGATCAACGACTACTAGAATGGAATCAAGTCCCTGACTTGAAGGTAAATCTATGATGAAGTCGGCTGAAATGTTGTTCCATGGCTTTTTTGATATTGGTAGCAGAAGGAGTTTCCCAGCTGGTGGGGTGTTTGTCCCTTTGTGTCTAGCACATAGGTCACATCTGGTGACATAGTCCTTGACTCTTGTTGATAGTCCCAGCCAGGTATAGCTCCTTTTGATTAACTCTAATGTCTTTTCTGATCCAGGGTGTCTGGCTATAGGCATATCATGATGAAGTCATAATATCTCCATTTGGAGTTCTTCATTTTCTGGTACAAAGATCTTTCCTTCTTTGTCCACTAGCAAATCTTCTTGCTCCATATGGACTTCATATCACTTTTTGAGATTTTGCACTTCAGTTTCTTTTAATCTGTGAATAAGCTCTCTAATCCATTTCACAATTTCCTCATCCTTTGTATGAATCTGTACTGTTCAGATTCTATCTGGGGTTATTATAGTTACTCCTTTATTATCATCTTCCTTTCCGTCAAAGTGGTCCTCTCATTTAAAGAGTGTGTCAGGCTTTCCCATCTGGGTACCAGCCTTATAAATTCACTTGGAGCAGAAACAGGATAGGTACTGTGCCCATCGAGCTTGTCTTCAATTGAGGTCCTGCCTCTTCATAAACAATTGGAGGTTGGTATGGTCATTCCAGATTTCAAATTCATGCCATGCTCCTTCTAGGTAGTGATGCCATTGCTTGAGGCTTTGTATTACTGAGAGCATTTCTTTATCTGCTATAGGGTAGTTTCTTTCTTTGGGTGTCATGGAGTGGGAGGAATAGGCAACCGGGTGCCATTTCCCATCTAATTCTATAGATAACACTGCTCCAGTAGCAAAGTCTGATGCATCCGTTTTGAGTCAGAATTGCTTATCAATGTCCAGATATGTGAGGATGGATGCAGTGGTGAACTTTTCTTTTAGGTCATCAAATGCTTTCTGCTGTTGTTCTGTCCATTCGAAAACAGTATCTTTCTTGGTGAGATCATTAAGCGGGCACACGACCTGTGCATAACTGTCTATAAATCTCTGATAAAAGTTGGCTAATTCAAGGAAGCTACAGACGTTTTTCACTTTTGTTGGTGTTGGCCAGTCTCTGATGGCTTTCACCTTTTCTTTGTCCATTTGTATTCCATGAAGCATGACAATCATTCCTAGGAATTCAACCTCCTTCACTCGGAAGTAGCATTTTTCTGGTTTAAGGAACAGGTCGTTTTCTGCAAGGTGTGCGAGGACTTTCATTATGATCTGATTGTGTTCCTTTTGGTTATTGGTCTTTGTAAAGATCATGATGTCATCAATATAGATGACACATACGTCATCCATGTCAGCAAATAGTTCATTCATCATTGTTTGGAATGTTGCCAGTGAATTGCATAGTCCAAAATACATTACCAAAGGCTTGAAAGATCCTCTGTGGCAAATGAAGGCGGCTATCCATTCATCACCTTTTTTGATTTGTATATTGTTATATCCCCAATGAAGATCCATCTTCATGAAGAGCTTTGCTCCTTTTAGTTTATCAACAAGTTGGGATATAAGGGGAAGTGGGTAATTGTTGCAAATGGTGAACTCATTAAGATAATGATAATCCTGCACCATGCACTTTCTTCCATCCTTCTTTGGTACAAAGAATATTGGTGAGGTCTGCAGAGACTTCAAGGGTCTGATATACCCTTTGGCCAATTGGTCATCTATGAAATCACTGACCTCTTTCTGCTATATGGGATCAAGGGGTATGAGCCTTCCTTTCTTCAGCACAAAGTTCAGCTTTAATTCAATAGCATGATTCCATGGTTTTCTAACAGGCATCCTCTCAGATTCTTTCTTCAAAAAGATGTGGAGGTACTTGTGGTATTCTTCCAGCACTAGTTCCTCTGGTGACTTGTTTTTATCCATTAGTTCTGCAAGTTTCTTATCTACCTGCTGTCCCTTGCGCATCTTGGCTAGGAACTGGGCATTGCTGAGCTTGATCTGATTGAGCCAGTGTAAGAATGGGTCCTTGCATTTGGTCAGGCATCTCATCATCCATACCATTTGCTTTTCCCAATCTATCTCTGGATTATGGTGCTTCAACCATGTGAAGCCAAGGATTACTTTGTTCTTTCTGAGGTTGGCTATTTCAGCTCTCATCTTTTCTCTGTGTCCGTCATATTCCATTACAATGGTGATGTAGTGCTTCAGCATTCCTGCACTATTCTTAGTTCCATCCACGTTATACAAGAGAATTGGTCATGGAAGCGGCTTTAACAGGATTTCATTTTCTTTGGCCCATCTTTGATCTAGGAATGTGATGTGAGATCCAGAATCTAATAGAGCTGGAACCATAACTTCTTTTCTGTTTTCTGAGAATATGGTAACTGATAACTCTATCTCTTGTTTTGGTTTCGGTTCTTCTTCCTTTTGGATCTCTGCGGTGATCATAGATAAGTGGTGCATGTCAATATCCATTGGTTGAATATAGTGGGGCTTTCCTTGAATGACTGCTGGCATAGCTTCATATCCATCTGAGATTAAATTAATTGTGTGATTGTCTGAGCCTTGTTCTGCAGCCTGACTACTCAGTCATTCAAAACTGCTCAAGCTTTTCCCAAGCTTGAGGGCATAGATTGAAATAGAGCTCTCACTTGCTCCATCATCATGCCTTTACAGGCACAAGGGATATTGTCATTGTCATCCCATGAGGTGGCTCCTTCTATGTTCATCAATCTATTGGAGCATATCTTGGTTCTAATGTAATTAGACTTATGTTCCTCTTTCGTTCATGAGCAATCAGGGCATTTAGTGGAAGATTGCCAGCATTCCTTTGCAAAGTGTCTGGGCTTTCCACAATTACATAAAGCATGTCAAGACTTTGACATGTGTCTTCTTAAACTTCTTCAATACATGCACCTTTCCTTTTCAGATCATGGCAAGTTCTCTCTCTTCTTCATCAGATTCAGTGGGTTCTGACTCCATCTCCATCCGATCTACATTCATGGCATAAGGGTTGTGTCGAGCGGTAGTCCCGTTATGGATAAAGGATAGGAGTTGTCTTCTGGTTCTAATGACTCAGCATTTCTCTAGATAGTCTGGCACTGTTGCCAGTCTAGGTCCTTCCATAAGGATCCGATTTATGATCTTCTGATCAACATTCTTTTTGATTATGGAAATAAAATGCGAGATGTCCATTCTTGTTTGGGGTTCATATTCCATAAACTTGATGATCCAGTCATCAATCAGCATCTTTCCTTGTTTAAGGGCCTGGAGCTTGGCTCTAGCCCATTCCTGTTGATTTATGGATCTAAACAATGCCTCAATCTCCATCACTAAGGTGGTCCACATATAGGTTCCTCCAGTGGAGATAAGATCTAACTTTGTATGCACAAAGCCTCTGGCCTTTTGTCCTTCTAATCTTGAAAGGACTGTGATAACAGCCTTTTGGCTTGTGGGTGGAAATACTGTGGCATTCTCATGTAGCCATGCTTGGATTTTCGTCCACCATTCTTCAAACTTCAATCGAGATCCATTATAGGATCCAGGGTCCACAAAAGCTTTACTAAGCTTTGGGGCTATGGTGGGGTTTGCTGTAGATAGTGCCTGCAGGACGGTAATCTGAGTAGTCACTTGGTTAATCTGATTTTCTAGCACAGCAATAGTAGCTGCCTGTCTTTGAGTAGTAGCCATGCTCTGTGTGAGGGCAGCTTGCACATCATCATGGCATTCTGTTAAATGGTCAAATAGATTAAGCAAGTCGTTGGCTAGTGTGGCATTGATCTGAATAGCCTGGAGATTGGTGACAAATGCCTGTCAATCAAAGGGATGACTTATTACTGTCTATAGGGAAGTGGGGTGTAGGGGGAGGTCTTGGTCTATGTATATGGTATCTGGTCTGAGATCTGATTGTCAAGCTCCCTGAGATGTGTTAATACTCAATCTGTGCTTTTCTCTGTTCTTCATCTAGTGGCTCTGGCTAGTAGAGTCCTTTCCCTGGCAAGAGTATAGTGATAGCGGAAGTTCCTTCTTCTTTCCGCAGGGCTCTGTCCAATGGTGTATCAAGGGATACTCTTGATCTGTTTGTCCCTTGGTACTAAATGGGGGTACTGTTCATGATATGTGAGGGTTTCAGAGTCTGAACTTTCTTCATTCTCTCTCCTTTCAGCCTGGTCTTGGCATTCCTGTTCCATTTCGATGATATGTGGAGACACTTCTTCTATTATGTGAGCTTCTGTTCTGATCGGATTCACTTCCTCTTCTAGTTCAGGCTCTTGAATAACAATGACATTTTCTATTGATACAAATAACAGCCTAATATAAAAGGAAACGACGAGGGCACCGAAGTGCTGTGTGGGATTGGAGAGGAGTAATGATGTCCACAGCAATAGGTGTGTGAGGATGGAACCAACAGGGGTAAGGAGGAGGATTAGGAGGACTGGGAGTAGCAGTTCTCTGTCAAATGCATATTTGCTCTGCAATGTTCACATGTGCTGCCTGTACTCACTCTCTAAGTTCCACAGCTCTAGCAGCATTTCAGTCTCTCTCCTCAGCAAGGTGAATCCCCTCCTGAATAAGATCATTGATCTCCCTCTGTAATCTCTCCTGAGTCACACATCTATATCTGCTTGCCTTAGTTGTCGATCCACGACAGTGATTGCTTGTAACCTAGGTCCAATCTACAGGTTCCACTAATAGCAGCACTGGGCAATCTGAGGTAGAGGGGCGGTATAGGGGTGTTCTGACTTCATGCTCGTATGGCTCTATGAAGTCCCCCTGGAGGCTAGCCTCAGTCTCTACTAGAGTGGACAGCAAGTTGTCTGATCTGAGTGTGCTACACTCCTTAACAGTCCTAAGCCCTTCGTCTAAACTTGTACAATAGTCAGATAACTCTTTTGACTCTTCCAATCTTTCCTCTACTTCTGGTTGTTCCGCTTCCGAGTCTGGGTAGAGAAGCTGTTAGTGGGCTTCATGAGCTTCTGATGCAATTCCCCTATGGATAAGGTGGAATGCCATTACTTTATCTGTAGGTCCTCTTTGTCTTCTACTTTTATCTCCATTGGCCAATCCAGGACCAGATCCTCGAGGGTAATAGTAGACAGTCTGGCCCTTGCTACTGGGTTGGGGAAACCTCTGATGCCTGTGAGGAAATACTCAAGGAGATCTTCAACACAGTAGTACAACACTGGGAAAGTGTTCAGTACTCGAGATGAGCGATGGGGAGTGGTCTACTGGCAAATTCAAATTCCTTTAGTCGACTTGTAGATCTTCTAGCAGATAGCTAGTCCAGTGGGTAAGGGCAGTCTTGTTCTAATGAAACAACCTAACTCACTTAAGAGCTGGCATGCTTGAGGAGGGCAGGCACAAGTGGAAAGTGAGGAGGGAAAACTCCAAGGAGAACAAGACTGGGGTGTCTTGTTGCCTTGGGCCTGGTATTTACATATACTCTACTGTACAAGGCTATGTCTGGTCCATGCTAGCAAGGCTATACATAAGCAGGTACTGCTACTGGTACATGAGGCAAAGCATCAGGGCAGAGACAGACATGTTAGGACAAGGGGATGAGTCATGTCGAGTCAGTCTGAGTCATAGGGGCTATTTTGGGAAAGGTATGAGCAGGTGTTGATCACAGCTGATCACTTCTCTAGAATGTTTTGGAGTCATGACATCAAGGGTCTACATAGCCTTGAGCCATGCCACCTTGAGTCTGGACTGAGCTAGACTGATCCCGAGTCCATGTCTGCTAACCCCTTAGCTAAGAGGCAAACAAGAAAGAGAATAGAAAGGAAACTAAATAAGGGGCCATAGATAGAAAAATAGGGAAATGTTACAACCATGTTGGTTTATACTTTTCTCTTCAATCCTACATAGCTCCTATTACATACTAAACCACATGCACATGAGCACTTAACTGATTTTCTTTCACATGGCCCCTCAGTCTTGTTTTTACACCATGACTGAGGTGAGCTGCTCTTCTATATTGTACAGATCATTATCTAACTAGCAGTAGTCCATTCATTCTAACTAGGTAACTACATATACAAGTCTTATTTCTGCACGATGACTGAGTCCATTTGTTTTAACTAGTTCTGTTATGGTCATTATTCTGCACAAACCTCATCAGGTTATGAACCAACTCACAAGTGCCTCTAACATCTATATGGTTCCAAAGCTCACAGAATCCAACTGGATTGACTTCAAACAACATACCATAGCTTTGCTCAATGTACATGGTCTCAGTTGCCACCTTATTGGCACTGTGAAAATTCCCATGCCACTTCTGTTATTGAGCAATGACCCCCCAAAACATCTCAGCTCAAAGGATGGGAAAACTCCTGCCACAGATGATGAAATTGAGGAGAACCTCACCCTTCTTGACCAACACATCCAGAAAGAATTGATGGCCATACAACAGTTTTATGCCATGGTTCTGAGCAACATCATGATCTGAGTATAATCAAAAACCATTGTTGCTAAGATGTGGAAAGCCATTTGTGAAATCCATGAGGCCAAAAGTGACATAATACAGGCTGATACATGCACTCATCTACAAAATATAAAATGCAGCAAAAAGAATGACGTGAAAAAGCACCTGTCCTCCATGCTCATGCTCCATGAACAGCTTTCTGGAATGGGAGCACATGTCAACAACCAGGATTTTACAGCAATGATCCTCTCCTTCATTCCTGACTCCTACCAAGCCATCATCTGTGCCACCACTACTGCCCTCTGTACCACCAACACTGCCCTATCCCCCAAGTCCCTCATTCACATTGTCAATGAAGAGGCAGACCATCAGACCATCAATAGTGGCACTCTGGCCAGTGCTGACTCAGCACTATCTATGAGCATGTCATGAAAAGGTTACAACAAATGGAACATAAAATCAGACAAAACATGTAACAACTGTGGTTGCCCTGGCCATCTAGCAGTAGACTGTTGGCAGAAGGATGGAGGAAAAGAGGGGCAATGTCCAAATCAGACACAAAAACCTGAGTTGACAAATAAGACCTCTGGCACAACTGACAATGACTACACTTTCATATCTTCATGCCTAGCTGATGCAATAAATGCACTAGACATACCTCCCAAAAAGTGTGCAACAATTGTTGACTCAGGCACAGCCTCCCACTTCTGTCCAGATTGCTCTTGCTTCACTTTATTTACTTCAATAACATCACAAGCCATCAATGTTGCTGACAATCAATCAATTACTACAACAGGTCAAGGAGATGTATAAATTGAGCTACCAAATAGATCTGAAAAGTCTATGGTCACACTGCAAGATGCCCTTTATGTCCCTAACATTGCTTTTACCCTTATATCCACAACACAAGCTGTCAATGCTAGAATGTCAGTCACAATGAAAAAAGGATGGTGTGAGATTTGGTCCTCCAAGCCAAAAGCCCTTATTGCAAGAATCCCAGAGGTTGATGGACTATATTGGATAACCAATAGCAAACATGCCTCAACCACTCAAGCTGGTAAACCAAACACAAAGATGTCATTGAGGCAGCTTCATGAATGCATGGGACATATCTCATTCCCAGCCATCCAAACCCTCATCTCAAAGGGCATGATCAATGGGATTGAGATCACACCACAGCTGTCCAAATTTCTATGAGACATGTGTCAAATCCAAAATACATTGCCTTCCATTCCCAGCAGAATCCATCACCCATGCTACAAAGTATGGAGAATGCATACACACTGATGTGTGGAGTCCTGCTCAAGTCAAATCAAAAGGAGGAAAGCTATACTACATATCCTTTACCAATGACTACTCTTGTGAAACAACTGTTAAATTTCTATGGAGAAAGAGTGCTGCTTTTCAGGCCATTGTGGAATACATCACATACCTTACAAATCAACATGATGGCATTCAAATCAAAGCCATAAGGTCAGACTGTGGCAGAGAGTACTTAAGCACTAAGGCAAAAAACTACTTTGCCAATTGAGGAATCAAACACAAGCTCACAACACATGATGCACCACAACAGAACGGAGTTGCTGAACACATAAACCACACCCTGGTAGAGCATGCATGTGGATTGCTACTCAGAGCCACACTTCCAAGAGTTCTATGGGTGGAGGCAGTTAGTCATGCTACTTGGCTCAAAAACAGGTCTTTGACCAAAGTGCTAGTAAATCAGATATCATATGAGGCAATTTACACATGCAAACCCAACATGTCAGATCTCCATTGATTTGAATGTACCATGTATGTGAAGCTTGAAAATGCTGAAAAGCTTGATGAACAGGCACAAGCTGCAAAATTTATTGGATATGATGAACAAAGCAAAGGCTACCACATCTACTGGCCTGAAACTCAATGTGCATCAGTTGAATGTAATGTCATATTCCCTCCTGATGACATGACAATTCCAACTTCATCTGATAATGTGCAGTTCAAGGGGGAGTGTGAGGATAGTATTGTCCAGCACACCACCCAGTCAAATCCAATACTGAAACCAGCCTTGAATGCCCTAGCAATCATCACTAATCCACCAGCATCTGCAATACCAACACCAGTACCTGCTCAGCCACAGCCATAGCTTTCTTCAATCAATCTGAATTCACAACCCAAGTCCACCACTAGACAGATCTGTAGTATTACTATACCTTCCCACCTGGCTACTATGCCTGAAACACATTCAATCACCAGGAATGCATTAACACACTATAGGAAATTATGAATGAAACCTCAGATGATCACCTACCAATCATGCTTGATACCATTGCTGAACACACCCTTACAACAACTTTGGACAATTCCCCATCAGTTGCAGAGGCCTTAAGTGGTCCTGATGCTGATGAATGGAAACAGGCAATGAAAATCAAGCTAGAAGCTATCAAGAAGCTAGATATATGAGACATAGTTGAACCACCCCCAGATGCAAACATAATTAGCTCACACTTCGTGCTATAAATCAAGCAAAATGAAAATGGCCAGATCATCTGCTACAAAGTACATCTAGTCACAAATGGAAGCCAACAGTGCGAAGGAATCAACTACAATGAAACCTATGCCACCATTGCCAAACTTCCATCTGTCCAAGCCATCCTTGCAAATGCTACAAGCCAAGGTTGGGAAATCCACTAGGTTGACATCAAAAACACATACCTCAATGTGCCACTCATGGAAGATGTCTACATGTGTCCACCACTAGGATACCTTGCACCAGACCAAAAAGGCATGGTCTGTAAGCTAAGATGATCACTCTATGGACTTAAACAGGCCAGACATGAGTGGTATGAGACCATGGCTGGATACTTCCATGAGATCAATTTTATGTGGTCATCTACAGACCATGCAGTATTCTACTACAAGCCACCCAACAGTGACAATGTTACCTCTGTCATATCCATATCAATGGACAACATGGCACTCACAGCCAAATTGATCAAGACAGTAAATTGGGTCAAAAATAAACTCCAGGAAAGATTTGAGATAAGTGATCTCAGCAAAATAAAATGGCTACTTGGTTTCAGGATATACTATGGCAAGCATGCACATATGCTATCCATGATACAAGATACCTACATTGACAGCCTCATCAAATGTTTTAGACTCACCAATGCATCCCCAGTATCCACCCCTCTCAAACCTGGCATCATGCTATTCAATGATCAATCACCATCCACTCTGTCACAAATTTCCAATATGCAAAATGTCTCATATCACAAATTTCTTGGATTGTTTGCATGGACAGCGCTCAGAACATGTCCCAACATAGTATTTGCCACATCAATGCTATCACAATTCCTGAAGAACCCTGGCCATGCCCACTGGCAAGCTGGAAAATGTGTCATTAGATATCTCAAAGCTACCTGAGACTACACCATCAGCATCACTGATCCAAATGAAGGAATTGTTGCATATGTTGACATAGATTGGGGATCACAACCACACTGTCATTCCATTTCTGACCATGTTGTCTCACTTGCTGGCATGCCAATTGTGTGGGAATCATGCAAACAAGGTATCATTGCCCTATCCACAACAGAGGCAGAGTATGTCACCATGACTAATGTACTCAAAGACATACTATGGCTGTGCAGCCTCCTTTCCAAAATCTGCATGCCTCTCAACAATGCATTGCCACTCCTATGTGACAATCAAGCTGCAATAGAACTCATGCAAAACAATAAATTCCATTCATGCACAAAGCATATTGACATATGATACCATTTCATATGAGAAGCAGTACACAACAACCAGGTTACCATCATTTACTGTAATACCAACTTAAACATTGCAGATATATTTATGAAATCACTACCACATCCTCAACTCATGAAGCTTATTGAGCTTCTCAGCCTATGCTAGGCTCAAGGGGGAGTGTTGGTTTATACTTTTCTCTTTGATCCTACATAGCTCCTATTACATACTAAACCACACACACATGAGTACTTAACTGATTTTCTTTCACATGGCCCCTTAGTCTTGTTTCTGCATGACAACTGAGGTGAGCTGCTCTTCTACATTGTATGGATCATTATCTAACTAGCAGTAGTCCATTCATTTTAACTAGGTAACTACATATACAAGTCTCATTTCTGCACAACAACTGAGTCTGTTCATTTTAACTAGTTCTGTTACAGCCATTATCCTGCATGAACCTCATCAGACCATCCAGTGCTTGCCATTATAAGATCAAACTGGAAGTTCACAGAGATCTATATGAATTAAAACCAAAGAATGAGTCCTTCTTGAGGAAGACAATATAAAGGAATGTTGATGTTCCTTGTCCAACTGACAACCTTTGCAGGGAGTAGAGGAAGAGGCTGGGAACAAAGAGGGTAAACCCTTTAGGTGAGAAATACCATGCCTGAATATATTGTCAGAGCAATGTCCAAAGTGATTGTGCCACAATTCAATTGTATCCCTAGACAAAGCAGAACAAGCAGTGGAAGGAACCACAGTATGTGTGAAAATCCAATGTAGCTTGCTCTGATCCAGAGAG
>JBBPKX010000532.1:0-14682 GCA_038089435.1 Boletus austroedulis | reverse complement strand
ATCTCGATTGATCTGTTCTGTTTGTCCGTCCATCTGCGGATGAAATGCGGTGGATAGCTTTGGCTTTATTCCTAATCTCCGGCATAAGTCCGTCATCACTTGTGATGCAAACTGCGGTCCTCGATCCGATGTGATGGTTCAGGGTAGACTGTGCGTTTTCCAGACATAGTCTAGATATAGGCAAGCAGTCTGTAGCACCGTGGTAGTTTTCTTACATGGGATGAATTCTACCTCTTTCGAGAATCAATCGATGACTACCAAGATGGCATCTAGCCCTTGGCTCATCGGCAAATCTGTGATGAAGTTGGCGGAGATATCTTTCCATGGTTTTTCTGGTATAGGGAGCGGTAATAACTTTCCAGCTGGCAGGGCGTTAGCTCCTTTGTGTCGAGTGCATAAGTCGCACCTGGCGACGTAGTCTTTTATCTTCGTCGTCATCCCTGGCCAGGTGTAGCTGTGATGTATCAGCTCTAAGGTTTTCTCTCCTCCTGGATGTCTGGCTACGGGCGTGTCGTGATGTAGGCATAGTATCTCCATCTGGAGTTCTTCATCATCCGGTATGAAGATTTTTCCACTTTTGTCCACTAGCAAATCTTCTTGCTCCATATGGACTTCATATCGCTTTTCTAGATTTTGTACTTCGGTTTCTTTTAATCTATGTACAAGGTTCTTGATCCGTTGGATTATTTCATCGTTGTCCATTCCTAACTGAACAGTATGAATTTTTTCTGGGGGAATTACGGTTACACTTTTATTATCTTCGTCTTTTCCATCCGAGTGGTCCTCCCATCGAGAGAGGGCATCAGGTTTTCCCATTTGAGTACTGGCCTTATGGATCCATTTGAAGTGGAAGCGGGACAGGTACTGAGCCCATCTGGCTTGTCTTCGATTGAGGTCCTGCCTTTTCATGAACCATTGGAAGTTCACGTGGTCATTCCAAATCTCGAACTCTTCTCGCGCTCCTTCTAGGTAATGACACCATTGCTCTAAGCTTCATATAACCGAGAGCATTTCTTTATCGGCAATAGGGTAATTCCATTCTTCTGGCATCATGGAGTGCGAGGAGTAAGCGACAGGGTGCCATTTTCCTTCTTTCTCTATGGATAACACTGCTCCAGTTGTGAAATCCGATGCATCTGTTTTGAGGTGGAATCACTTATCTATATCAGGGTAGGCAAGGATAGGAGCAGTGGTGAATCTTTCTTTTAGATCGTTGAAGGCCTTCTGCTGGCATTCCGTCCAGTCAAACACAACGTCCTTCTTTGTCAGGTCATTAAGGGGGCATGCGATTTGCGCGTATCCTTCTATGAACCTTTGGTAGAAGTTGGCTAATCCAAGGAAGCTTCAGACATTCTTTACTTTAGTAGGCGTCGGCCATTGCCTGATGGCTTTAACCTTTTCTTCATCCATTTGGATTCCTTCGGACATTACAATCATTTCTAGAAACTCCACTTGCTTTACTCAAAAGTAGCACTTTTCTGGTTTGATGAATAGATCATTCTCGTCAAGGCATGCGAGAACTTTGAGTACAATCCAGTCGTGCTCCTTTTGATTATCTGTTTTGGTGAAGATCATGATGTCATCGATGTAGACGACACATACATCCTCCATATCCATGAACAGTTCGTTCATCGATGTAGACGACACATACATCCTCCATATCCGTGAACAGTTCGTTCATCATTGTTTGAAAGGTCACAGGGGAGTTGCATAGTCCAAAATACATTACTAGAGGTTCGAAAGATCCTCTGTGGCATACGAAGGTGGCTTTCCATTCATCTCCTTCCTTGATTCGTATATTGTTGTATCCCCATCGGAGATCCATCTTTGTAAAGAGTTTGGCTCCAGCTAGTTTATCGACGAGTTGGAATATGAGGGATAAGGGATAATTATTTTTTATTGTGAACTCATTCAGGTAACAGTAATCCTGTACCATTCTCTTTCTTCCATCCTTCTTCGGCACGAAGAATACAGGTGAGGTTTGAGGCGATTTAGAGGGTCGGATATACCCTTTCGAGAGTTGATCGTCTATGAATTCGCTAACCTCTTTCTGCTGTATGGGGTCAAGGGGTATCAACCTTCCTTTCTTCGGCACAAAGTCCGGTTTCAGATCTATAGCGTGGTCCCATGGTTTTCTAATCGGCATTCGCTCTGATTCCTTCTTAGAGAACACGTGGAGGTACTTGTAGTACTCCTTCGGGACGAGCTCTTCCGGTGTTTTGTTCTTATCCATTAGCTCCGCAAGTTTCTTATCTACTTGCTGTCCTCTGCACATCTCCATGAGGTTTTGCACATCATTCCTCTCGATCTTGTTTAAATGGTGTAGGAAAGGGTTTTTGCATTCGGTCGGGCATCTCGTCATCCGTACCGTCTGCTTCTCCCAATCTATTTCTGGGTTATGGCACTTTAGCCACGTGAAACCGAGGATTACTTTATTCTTTCCTAGATTAGCGATCTCGGCTTTCATCTCCTCTCAATGTCCATCATACTCCATTACAACACATGCGTAGTGCTTTAGCGTTCCTGTGCTGTTGTGTGTGCCATCCGTGTTATAGAGGATGATCGGGCGAGGTAACGGCTTTAGTGGGATTTCATTTTCTTCTGCCTATTTCTGGTCTATGAACGTTACGTGTGACCCTGAATCCAGAAGGGCCTTGACCGGGGCTTCTTTTCCATTTTCGGTATAGATAATGATTGGTAGTTCGATCTCTCTTTTCTTTATTGGTTCTTCTCTCATTTCGGCTGCAATAGCAGCAAGGTGTTGCATATCTATATCCATAGGCCATAGGCTACGGGGTTTTTCTTGAATAACTGCCGGCATAGATTCATATCCGTCTGAGATTAGAGACATTGCGCACGCATCTGAGCTTCTTTTGGCAGAGTGGTCGCTCAGCTCTTTCAGACTGCTCAAGCTTTTCCTGAGCTCGAGGGCATGGACTGGAATAACGCTTTCACTTGTTCCATGGTCATTCCTTTACATGCGCGAGGGATGTCTTCTTCATCGCTCCACGACGTAGCGGGTTCCCTGTTCATCGTCCGGGTAGTTCACACTTTTATTCTTACGCAATTGGGTTTATGTTCCCCTTGTGTCCAGGAACAATCCGGGCATTTGGTTGATCCTTGTCAGCAATCCTTCGCAAAGTGACCAGGTTTTCCACAATTAAAGCATGTGCTGATCCGCGCTCGTGTTTTCTTGTACTTCTTTCCTACGTGAGCTTTTCCTTTTTGGATCATTGCAGCTTCCTGTTTGTCATCCTCAAGCTCCGGTTCTTCTTCTTCCATTTCCATGCGATCCATGTCCATGGCAAAGGGATCTCGTCTAGCGGTTGTCCCGTTATGGATGAAGGAGAGGAGCTGTCTCCTCGTTCCAATGACTCTACATTTCTCCAGATAGTCCAGTACCATTGCTGGTCTGGGTCCTTCCATGAGGATGCGATTGATAATCTTCTGGTCAACATTCTTTTCGATAATAGAGATGAGATGCGATGTATCCATTCCCGTTTGGGGTTCATATTCCATGAACTTGATGATCCAGTCATCTATCGGCATCTTTCCCTGTTTTAGCGATTGTAATTTCGCTCTAGCCCACTCTTGTTGATTCATGGATCTAAAGAGGGCTTCGATCTCCATTACTAGGGTGGCCCACGTGTAGGTTCCTCCCTGTGAGATGAGATCTAACTTTGTTTGTGCAAATCCTCTGGCCTTTTGTCCTTCTAACTGAGATAGGACTGCGATTACGGCTTTCTGGCTTGCCGGTGGGAACACTGCAGCATTTTCATGTAACCACAATTGGATCTTCATCCACCATTCCTCAAAATTTGATCGTGATCCGTTATAGGATCCGGGGTCCACGAAAGCCTTGCTAAGCTTTGGTGCAGTGGTGGGATTGGCTGCTGATAACGCCTGCAGGGCGGTGATTTGAGTAGTTGCTTGGTTAATCTGATTTTCGAGTGCTGCGATGGTCGCTGCCTGCCTCCTGGTAGTAGTATTGCTTTGGGTGAGAGCTGCCTGAGCATCGTCATGTCTCTCCGTAAGATGGTCGAATAAATTAAGGAGGTCGTTGGCTAATGTGGCATTAATCTGTATCACCTGGAGATTGGCTACGAAGGCCTGGCGATCAAAGGGATGACTCATCGCTGTCTATAGGAAAAGGGGTGGCACGTCTGACAGTTCTCGGGATGTACAGAGTTTGTTCCGAGATCTGATCGTCAAGTTCCCATAGATGAGAGAGTGTCCTTTCAGCAGATTCCTGTGTCCTCCTTGTTGCCCTAGCGGCTAGTGTTCTTTCTCTGGCTAGGATATAACGGTGACGAAAGGCTCTTCTTCTTTCAGTGGGACTCTGGCCAATAGTATATCTAGGGGTGGATTCAATTCCTTCGTCCCTAGGGATTGGTCCTCGATATGGTCCTTCGTCGGAGTCTGAACTCTCGGGGTTCTCCGTTCTCTGTTCTTCGATCAGATGTGGTTGCACTTCTTCGATTATGCGCTCTTCTCTCGGTGGGATCGGGATAGGCTGTTCTACTATTTGATATTCCACATATAGTAGCCTAATATGGACAATAACGACGAGGTTGCTGAAGTGTCGAGCGGGGTCAGAGAGGAGTAATGATATCATGAGCAAGAGGCTCATGAGGGCAAAACCAACGGGGGTAAGGAGCAGGATGAGGAGGATGGGGTGTAGGAGCTCTCTCTCTAATTCGAATTCGCTCCTGAATGTTTGCACGCACTGCATGAACCCGTTCTCTGAGTTTGGCTGCTCTGGCGGTGTTCCGGTCTCTCTCCTCAGCAAAGTGTATCCCCTCCTGAATAAGATTGTTAATCTCCTGTTGTAGCCTCTCTCTAGTCACACGTCTAAGTCCGCTTGCCTCAGTTGTCGATCCACAACGTCTGTCCCTGATTATGTGAGACCAATCTACTGGTTCTGCAAGGAGTGGGGCTGGGCAGTCAGGGGTAGAGGGGCGGTAGGGTGGTGTGCCTTCTTCATGCTGGAAAGGGACTACAATATCCCCATATAGATCTTCTTCATTCTCGACTAATGTGGACAGTGTAACGTTTCCTTGAATTCCTAAAAGGTTATCCAACACTTAACAGACTCTTACTTAGTTTCTTTTTCTATTTTCTTTATGGTCGCCTCTTAGCTAAGGGGTTAGCAGGCTCACACTCAACCAAGGAACCCAGAGCAGTCCAGACCAGGGACACACGGCTCAAGGCTATGCGCACCCTTAACGTCATCACCCCAGACCGACTCATTAGGGCTATACATGGCTGTACGCTGCCAGCATACACCTATCCATAATTAGCCCCTATGACTCGGACTGACTCAGGACGCACACGATATGACTTGTCCCCTCGTCCCAATCGGTGTGCCTCTGCCCCGATGCTCTGCCTCATGTACCAGTAGCGTATTTAACGTAGTATAGCCTCGCTAGCATGGACCAAGCACAGCCATGTACAATAGAGTATAAATACCAGGCTCGAAGCGAGACAAGACCCTCAGTCTTGTTCTCCTTCGATATTTCCCTTGCTCACCTATCGCTCGACCGCCCCTCTCAAGCGTCTAGCTCTTAAGTGAGTTAGGTCGTTTCATTAAAACAAGACTGACCTTTACCCACCAGATTAGCTATCCACCAGAAGATCACAAGTTGACTAAAGGAACCCAGGGTTAACCAGTAGGCACCTCCCCTGTGCTCGTCTGGAGTACTGAACACAGTCAAGTGTTGTACTACCGCGTCAAAGACTTACTCGAATACTCGCTTGCTGGAACCAGAGGGTTCCCCAACCCAGTCGCAAGGGCCAGACCATCCATGGTCACACTAGAAGACCTAGTACCAGATTGGCCAGTGGAGTTAAAGGTTGAAGACGAAGAGGACCTACAGGTATCGGAACAGCATTCTGTCTTATCCATAGAGGAATTGCATCAGGAGCTCACGAAGCCCATTACAGCTACTCTACCCAGAATCAGAACCGGAGGAAGGAGAAGTAGCTGAATGGAGATCGGAAGAGTCGGAAGAATTATCCGACTATTGTACTAGTTTAGACGAAGGTTTAAGAACCGCCAGGGAAAGAAGTACCCTAGGCCCAGACGACGCGCCGTCCACATTAGTTGAGAACGAGGAAGAACTATACAGGGATATCGTAGTCCCATTCCAGCACAAAGAAGGCACACCGCCCTACCGCCCCTCAATCCCTGATCAGCCAGCCCCACTCTTAGCAGAACCAGTAGATTGGTCAGACGTAATCAGGAACAGACATCGTGGATCGACAACTGAGGCAAGCAGATATAGACATGTGACTAGAGAGAGGCTACAACAGGAGATCAACGATCTTATTCAGGAGGGGATACACCTTGCTGAGGAGAGAGACCGGAACGCTGCCAGAGCAAACGAACTCAGAGAACGGGTTCACGTGGTGCGTGCAAACATCGAGGAGCGAATACGAATTAGAGAGAGAGCTCCTACACCCCATCCTCCTCATCCTGCTCCTTACCCCCGCTGGTTTCATCCTCGCGAGCCTCTTGCTTGTGATATCATTACTCCTCTCCAACCCCGCTCGACACTTAGGCAACCTCGTCGTTATTATCCATATTAGGTTCTTATACATACAATACGAAATTGTCAAGAACCCTATCCCGATCCCATCGAGAGAAGAATGCATAATCGAAGAAGCGCAACTGCATCTGATTGAGGAAAGTCAGGAACCACAGATCGCGGAAGAAGTTAGGGAAGAATCAGAATATTCAAACCCTGAAGACGGACCCTATCGAGGACTGATACCCAGGGACGAAGGAATTGAATCCACCCCTCGATATACTATAGGGCAGTCCCTGGCAGAAAGGAGAAGGGCTTTTCATCACAGATATATCCTCGCCAGAGAAAGAACTCTAGCCACTAGGGCAGCGAGAAGAACTCAGGACGCCGCTACTAGAGCGCTCACCCACTTATGGGAATTGGACGATCAGATCTCGGAACAAACTCTGTACATCCCAAGACCCGTCAGACAAGCTACCCCTTTTCCCATAGACAGCAATGAGTCATCCCTTTGATCACCAGGCTTTCATAGCCAATCTCCAAGGAATACAGATCAATCCTACATTAGCCCAGGATCTCCTTAATCTATTCGACCATCTCACAGAAAGACATGACGACACTCAGGCAGCGCTCGCACAGAGTACCACTACGTCAAGGAGACAGGCAGCAACCATCGCTGCATTAGAAAATCAGATCAATCAAGCTACTACTCAAATCACCGCCCTGCAGGCGTTATCAGCAGCAAATTCCACCACAGCACCGAAGCTCAGTAAAGCTTTTGTGGACCCTGGATCCTATAATGGATCAAGATCAAAGTTTGAGGAATGGTGGACGAAGATCCAATCGTGGTTACATGAAAACGCTGCAGTGTTTCCGCCGGCAAGCCAGAAGGCCGTTATCGCAGTCCTATCTCGGTTAGAAGGACAGAAAGCCAGAGGCTTTGCTCAAACGAAGTTAGATCTCATCTCACAGGGAGGAACCTATACTTGGGCCACCCTAGTAACGGAGATCGAAGCCCTCTTTAGATCAGTGAATCAACAAGAATGGGCTAGAGCGAAATTGCAATCACTAAAACAAGGAAAGATGCCGATAGATGACTGGATCATCAAGTTTATGGAATATGAACCCCAAACAGGAATGGATACATCGCATCTTATCTCCATCATTGAAAAGAACGTTGATCAGAAGATCATTAATCGCATCCTTATGGAAGGACCCAGACCAGCAATGGTGCCGGACTATCTGGAGAAGTGTAGAGTCATCGGAATAAGGAGGCAATTCCTTTCTTTCATCCATAACAGGACAACCTCTAGATGAGACCCCTTTGCCATGGACGTAGATCACATGGAGATGGAGGAAGAACTGGAACTCGAGGATGACGAACAGGAAGCAGCCATGATCCGAAAAGGGAAGGCCCACGTAAGCAAGAAGTTTAAAAAGACGCGAGCACAGATCAGCACGTGCTTCAATTGCGGAAAGCCCAGTCACTTTGCAAAAGATTGCTGACAGAGTTCGACCAAGTGCCCAGATTGCTTCTGGACAAAGGGGGAACATAAACCCAATTGCATACGAGTAAGAGCTCAAACCAACCAATCGATAGACAGGGAACCCGCCACCTCGTGGAGCGACGAAGAAGATATCCCTCGTGCATGTAAAGGAATGACTATGGAACAAGTGAAGCGTTATTCCAGTCTATGCCCTCAGGCTCGGGAAAAGCTTGAGCAGTCTGGAAGAGCTGAGCAACCACTCTGCCGAAAGAAGCTCAGATGCACGTGCTATGTCATTGATCGCAGACGGTTACGAAACTATGCCAGCCATTATTCAGGAAAAACCCCGTGACATACGGCCAACAGATATAGACATGCAACACCTCGCTGCTATCGCAGCTGAGATGAGAGAAGAACCAATAAAGAAAAGAGAGATCGAGCTACCGATCACCATCCATATCGGAAAAGGAAAAGAAACCCATGTGAAAGCTCTCTTAGACTCAGGGTCACACGTGACGTTCATAGATCAGCAATGGGCTGAAGAAAATGAAATACCGCTGAGGCCGCTACTGCGACCAATCATCCTATACAACGTGGATGGCACAAGGAACAGCGCCGGAACGCTAAAGTACTACGCCCACGTAATAATGGAATATGATGGACACCGAGAAGAGATGAAAGCCGAGATCGCTAATCTTGGAAAGAATAAAGTAATCCTCGGTTTCACTTGGCTAAAGCATCATAACCTGGAAATAGATTGGGAAAAGCAAACGGTACGGATGATGAGATGCCCGACCAAATGCAGAAACCCATTCTTACATCAGCTAAACCGGATCGAGAGGGCTGATGCGCAGATCCTAGCGGAAATGCACAGAGGACAGCAGGTAGATAAGAAACTCGCAGAGTTAATGGACAAGAACAAGTCACTGGAGGAATTAGTGCCAAGAGAATACCACAAATACCTCCACGTGTTCTCGAAAAAGGAATCGGAACGAATGCTGATTAGGAAACCATGGGATCACGCTATAGATCTGAAGCAGGACTTTGTACCAAAGAAGGGAAGACTAATACCCCTTGACCCCATACAACAAAAGGAAGTCAGCGACTTCATAGATGATCAGCTCTCGAAAGGGTACATTCGACCCTCGAAGTCGCCACAGACTTCACCCGTATTCTTCGTGCCGAAGAAGGATGGCAGGAAACGGATGGTACAAGATTACTGTTATCTAAATGAATTCACCATTAAAAATAACTATCCCTTACCCCTTATATCCCAACTTGTCGATAAATTAGCCAGAGCCAAACTCTTTACGAAGATGGATCTCCGATGGGGATACAATAATATTCGAATCAAGGAAGGAGACGAATGGAAAGCCACCTTCGTCTGTCACAGGAGATCATTCGAACCCCTAGTGATGTATTTTGGACTATGCAACTCCCCCGCAACCTTTCAAACGATGATGAATGAACTATTTGCGGATATGGAGGACGTATGTGTCGTCTACATCGATGACATCATGATCTTCACAAAAACCAATAACCAAAAGGAGCACGATCGAATTGTACTCAAGGTTCTCGCGCGACTCGCCAAGAACGACCTCTTTATTAAACCAGAAAAGTGTTACTTCCGAGTAAAGCAAGTAGAGTTCCTAGGGATGATTGTTACCTCAGAAGGAATCCAGATGGACAAAGAAAAGGTTAAAGCCATCAGGGAATGGCCAACCCCTACCAAAGTAAAGAACGTCTGAAGCTTCCTTGGATTAGCCAACTTCTACCGAAGGTTTATAGATGGATATGCACAGGTTGCATGACTGCTTAATGACCTGACAAAGAAGGATATCGTATTCAAATGGACGGAGCACCAACAGAAGGCCTTCAATGATCTAAAAGAAAGATTCACCACTGCCCCTGTTCTCGCATACCCCAATATAGATAAGCGATTCCGACTCGAAATGGATGCGTCAGACTTCACAACCGGAGCAGTGTTATTCATGGAAAAGGACGGAAAATGGCACCCTGTCGCCTACTCCTCGCACTCCATGACGCCTGAAGAAAGGAACTACCCTATAGCAGATAAAGAAATGCTCTCGGTGATACGAAGCTTAGAGCAATGGCGTCACTATCTTGAAGGAGCTCGAGAGGAATTTGAAATCTGGAATGACCATGCAAATCTTCAATGGTTCATGAAAAGGCAGGACCTTAATAGAAGACAAGCCAGATGGGCTCAGTACCTATCTTGGTTTCGCTTCAAATGGGTTCATAAAGCAGGAACTCAAATGGGAAAACCCAATGCGCTCTCTAGGAGGGAGGACCATTCGGATGGAAAAGACGATGATAATAAAGGAATAACTGTGATACCTCAAGAAAAGGTCCATACAGTCCAATTGAGGACGGATGACGATGAAGTAGTCCAACAGATCAAAAACCTCGTACATAGATTAAAAGAATCCGAAGTGCAAAATCTCAAAAAGCAATATGAAGTCCATATGGAGCAAGAAGATTTGCTAGTGGACAATGATGGAAAGATCTTCGTACCGGATGACAAAGAACTCCAAATGGAGATACTACGGTTACATCATGACACGCCCATAGCCGGACATCCAGGAGGAGAGAAGACATTAGAGCTCATACGCTGCAGCTATATGTGGCCTGGATTGCCGAAGAAAGTAAAAGAGTACGTCGCTCGATGCAACTTGTGTGCCAGACATAAAGGAGCCAATGCCCTGCCAGCCAGAAAGCTACTGCCGCTCCCGATACCGGAAAAGCCATGGGAAGATATCTCAGCTGACTTCATAACAGATCTGCCGACAAGCCAGGGGCTAGATGCCATCTTGGTAGTCGTAGACCACTTCTCGAAGGAAGTAGAGTTCATTCCGTGTAAGAAAACCACCACAGCACTACAAACTGCCTGACTCTACCTAGACCATGTCTGGAAGGCGCACGGTTTGCCGCAGACTATAACATCAGATTGAGGACCGCAGTTCGCATCACAGGTGATGATGGACCTATGCAGGAGATTAGGGATAAAACCGAAACTATCCACCGCCTTCCACCCGCAAACAGACGGACAGACAGAACGGATTAATAGAGACCTACAGCAGTTCCTTCGCCTCTTCTGCTTCTCGCAGCAGTCGAGGTGGACGGAATGGCTTGCCATCGCGCAATTCTCATATAACAGTAAGGCTCAGACGTCAACAGGAATGTCGCCCTTCAGCATTATGCATACGTACCAGCCAAGAATGGGCTTTGAATGGTGCAGTACTAAGGTACCAGCAGCTGAAGAACTATCGGAGCATATAAAGAAAGTTTGGGATCAGACCCAGGAGAATCTAGTGAAAGCTCAGTGCCATATGAAGGACCAAGTGGACCGTCATAGATCGGACACCCCTTCATACCAGATCGGAGATTGGGTGTGGCTATCCACAGAAAACCTTAAGCTGACCAGAGCATCAAAGAAGCTCACGGAACGATGGATTGGACCATATGCCATACTCCACTTAGCCGGACCGAACGCAGTCGAGCTGTGTCTTCCCTGCTCCATGCGAATCCATCCCATGGTCAATATATCACGCATAAAACCATATAGAGAATGACTATCCGGACAAACAGTAATGGAACCCGGACCGGTTCTGGTAACTGAAGAAAGGGAAAATGAATGGGAAGTTGAGAAAGTAGTGGATAGCAGATGGGCTAGGAATCGCCTCCAATTCCTGGTGCATTGGAAGGGCTACCCGGAAGAGGAACAAACTTGGGAACCGGAAGCTAATCTCAAGCACGCGAAGCAGGCCATCACAGACTTCTACAAACGGACACCAAGCGCCCCTCGAAAGCTCCATGTCACGGTACCCGACTTCTTTAATTTATTTAAGCATTGCGGATCCCCTATTCCAGAAAAGCCTACGCATCTGTTGCCGTTTGATCAGCTAGACTATCCGTGAACAGATTGTCCCAGGGGTGCGCCTGGGTTACCAACGCTCTTATTGTTGATCGAGCCTTGCTCTCACAATGGACCACATCTGCTCTCGCATCGCCATCTTCTGCTCTCACCTCGCTCGCCTCTGCTTCCGCTCCCCTATCTATGTATCTCCTCCTCCTCTTGCCTCTCCACCATCAGAAAATCAGGAAAACCCAGATATTGAGGAACCGTCAGAGGATCCCAATGCCATATGGGATAATGAATGGGACCCCACTCACCCGCTGGGAAACCATGCGGAACATTGGGTCTTTATTTGGGATAACGGATCAGACTCTCATAGCATCCCGAACACTGTGTCAGTTTGGGGTGATAATAATGATGATGACTACGAGTCCATGCCGGACCTCACGTCCACTCCAGACCCTGCGGATCCCCAATGGACGCCAGAAAACTGGCCAGGCCTGTGGGAATTGGCCAGCAAGCCGTGGCACATGTGGCTCTCTGGTGCCATGCCCATCCCTGAAGTCACCGAGGCCATCCCCATTCCAGACCCGTTACCGCTGATCCGCCCCAATGCGACCCTTTGGCTGGCGCCATACCATTGGCCGGACATCGGCCCTTCGGGCCAGTATCGTCCACAGATCACACAATGGCCGCCGCATATGAACATGCCACAGGAGCAGCACAGATATTTCGCCTGGTTCTTGGCGCATCTCACATGGCCGGAAGAGCCGCCGGAGGGTGAATAGTGTGGCTGCCAGGATGTCAGCTCATAGGGAGGGGGTAGTGTAACGTTTCCTTGAATTCCTAAAAGGTTATCCAACACTTAACGGACTCTTACTTAGTTTCTTTTTCTATTTTCTTTACGGTCGCCTCTTAGCTAAGGGGTTAGCAGGCTCGCACTTGACCAAGGAACCCAGACCAGTCCAGACCAGAGACGCACAGCTCAAGGCTATGTGCACCCTTAACGTCATCACCCCAGACTGACTCATTAGGGCTATACACGGCTGTACGCTGCCAGCATACACCTATCCATAATTAGCCCCTATGACTCAGACTGACTCAGGATGCACACGATATGACTCGTCCCCTTGTCCCAATCGGTGTGCCTCTGCCCCAATGCTCTGCCTCATGTACCAGTAGCATATTTAATGTAGTATAGCCTCGCTAGCATGGACCAAGCACAGCCATGTACAGTAGAGTATAAATACCAGGCTCGAAGCGAGACAAGACCCTCAGTCTTGTTCTCCTTCGATATTTCCCTTGCTCACCTATCGCTCGACCACCCCTCTCAAGCGTCTAGCTCTTAAGTGAGTTAGGTCGTTTCAGATGGCGCATCATCTGGGCCTAGGGTGCTTCTTTCCCTGGCTGTCCTTAAACCTTCGTCTAAACTAGTACAATAGTCAGATAATCCTTCTGACTCTTCCAATCTTCTTTCAGCTACTTCTCTCTCTTCCGGTTCTGATTCTGGGTAGAGTGGCTGTAATGGGCTTTGTGAGCTCCTGATGCGATTCCCCTATGGATAAGGCGGAATGCCATTACAATACCTGTAGGTCCTCTTTGTCTTCAACCTTTAACTCTACTGGCCAATCCGGTATGAGGTCCTCGAGAGTGACCATTGATGGTCCGGCCCTTGCGACTGGGTCGGGGAACCCTCTGGTTCCGGCGAGTGAGTATTTGAGTAAGTCTTCTACGTGGTAGTACAACACTTGACTGTGTTCAGTACTCCAGACGAGCAGAAGGGAGGTCCCTACTGGTTAACCCTGGGTTCTTTAGTCAACTTGGTGATGCTTCCGGTGGGTAGCTAATCCGGCAGGTAAAGGTCAGTCTTGTTCTAATGAAACGACCTAACTCACTTAAGAGCTGGATGCTTTGAGAGAAGGTCGAGCATATAGGTGAGAGAGGGAAATATCGAAGGAGAACAAGACTGGGGGTCTTGCCTCGCTTCGAGCCTGGTATTTATACTCTACTGTACAAGGCTGTGCCTGGTCCGTGCTAACGAGGCTATCCTACAATAATTGTGCTATTGGTACATGAGGCGAGGTATGGGGGCAGAGGTGTACAGAATAGGACGAGGGGAGGAGTCATGTTGTACATGACCTAAGTCAGTCCGAGTCATAGGGGCTATTTATGGATAGGTGTGTGCTGGCCGCACGCAGCCATGCATAGCCTCCATATGATGATCTGGGGTCATGACGTCAAGGGTGGCATAGCCTTGAGCCATGCGTCCTTGGTCTGGGCTGGTTGAGACTACCTCTCAAGTCTGTACCTGCTAACCCCTTAGCTAAGTGGCAAGCAAGAAAGAAAATAGAAAGGAAACTAAATAAGCGTCCATTAAGTGTTGGATAACCTATAGAAAAACAAGGAAACATTACATTCTGATTTTTAAATTATAGGTCTATAATATATATGCTGCAAGGGCCTAATGGCCCTTGTCATCCTAGTTTTTAAACTATAGGTCTATGATTTAAACTACAGATCTATAATATGCTGTAAAGGCCTAATGGTCCTTGTCAGGAACACACATCCAATACTACAACTTGCTAGATAACTTATAAAATATAATGTATATGCCATTTCTACTATACAATTGCTGCTTGCAATGTGTTAGATATTTAAAGGTACAGTGGCTCAAAAAAATGTCCCAATATTGGGTCATTTTGGAAAGATTAGAAGATTGTAGAAGAATAATGATGAATCAGATAAAATGCTTGCAGGATGAATGAAATTACTTGCTCTTGGCATTAGGAAA
>JBBPKX010000531.1:0-14682 GCA_038089435.1 Boletus austroedulis | reverse complement strand
TAGACAAGTGTTAAGCGTGTTTCTGAGCTGTGCCACTATCCAGGTATATGGATGTGCAGAGGAAGGGGCATGAGTGTCATGGTTATGGATGTGGAAGGCACAGATGGCCGTGAACGAGGAGAAGATCAGGTTCAGCCAATCTTGACATCCCCTCCGTCATGCCGACTGACAACTTATTACAGGATTTTGAGCGTAAATCTGCGCTCTTCTCTCTTGCTTCCTCAGAAGTCTTGATCATTAACTTATGGGAGCATCAAGTCGGTCTTTATCAAGGTGCCAACATGGGGCTACTCAAGACCGTTTTTGAAGTGAATCTCGGCTTGTTTGGAAAGAAGTCCCAAGAAGGCTTCCAGTCACGGACTCTCCTTCTCTTCGTTATTCGGGATCACCTTGGCGTCACACCTCTGTCCAATCTCCAGAACACGTTGACTGCTGACCTCATGCGAATCTGGGACTCACTATCGAAACCGTCAGGGCTTGCGGAAGCTCGGTTATCAGACTACTTTGATTTGGTGTTTACCGCGCTCCCGCACAAAATCCTCGCTGCAGAGAAATTCGAGGAGGAAGTCGCACATTTAAGAGAACGCTTCACACTCAAAGGACGTGAAAACTATGTCTTCAAGGATGTTTATCACAAGAGAATCCCGGCTGATGGCGTGGCTGTTTACATGGAGAAAATATGGGTATGAACCTCGTGTATCGTGTAGCTGCCTCTGCTAATACCGCTATGAATGGCAGGAACAAGTGCAAACTAACAAGGATCTTGATTTACCTACCCAGCAGGAACTTCTTGCGCAATTCCGCTGTGATGAGATCTCTGCTACTGCACTGGTTGAATTCAATGAGCAAGCAAAATCGCAGAAACGACCAATCGAAGCTGGCAAGGTTGTTGAAGGACTTGGTGCATTGATGAAGAATTGGAGAGGTCAAGCACTCGGTACGTCATTCCTCACGACGGTTGGATCATTGTGCTGATTGGTGCATGTCAGCCCGTTACGACCGTGATGCGTCGCGCTACCATCAGGGTGTATATTCTCGGAAACGCATTGACCTACATGCCACGATCATTTCTGCTCTCAGTCCCCTTTTCGTCGGGCAACTCAAGAACCTACACAAGTCATGTCTGTCGGCCTTCAAGTCCGCGCTCCATGCTACTCTCAGCGGCACCGGCACAGAAAACAGCTTTGGAGATATTGTAGGTAAAGCGACGAGCGAGTGTGAAATGCGGTTCCAAGCTGGAGGTAGGGAAGCATGCATTGAGGAGAAAGACTGGAGTTGGGAGGAGGAGTTGGGGTTGTTGAGAGAAGAGATTGCCAATGTCGCGGAGGTCTTCAGGAAGGACGAAACGAAGAAGATGGTTAACCTCATAGAGGTGAGTTTGACGCGGTGTAAGAATCTTCATTGGCTAACTGTCATACAGAGGAACTTCAAAAAACAGATTTCGGAACCAGTGGACGTTGCTTTGAACAAGGCCAGCCCAGACATGTGGGACAAGGTGCTTGGTGCCTTCAAGCAGTTGCTAGAGAAGGCTGAATCGTCGTACCTCAAAAAGGCAAAGAGTGGGCCGCCTTTTCCGCATCTCGTTTACTATTTTCACGTGTTCTTGTAGCATTCAACTGCACCGAGGAAGAGAACGAAGCCGCGTTGGGATCGCTACGTATACGTACTTGGCTTGCTCTTCGTGCCAAGATTGACGAACTTACCGCGGATACCGCTATTCTCGGTAAGCTCCGTACGCACTTTGAGGAACGTTTTCGATACGACGAAAATGGCGTCCCTCGGGTATGGAAGCCCGACGATGATATCGAAGGTGCTTTCCGTAAAGCAAAGGACGAAGTACGTGCCTCGCCATGTGGTCTGTAAACAATGACTCACCCATATATGTAGACTTTAGGCCTTGTCCCGCTATTTTCGAAAATATCGCCAGTGGACTCATCACTCCAGTATACCCTTGCTCCTTCACCGGCGGAGGCGATCGAGGAGGAATTTGACTTTGCTTCGTCGCTTGTGATTTTCTCGGAATCTAAACATCTCGATCTCGTGGGACGTTTTAGACGAGATGCAGACGCTTACTTTGTGGAAGCGAAGCGAAGCACCGTATCATCCATGGCACAGGTACCTTATTGGATATACGGAATAATGGTTGTACTCGGATGGAACGAGGCGATGATGGTGCTCTTCAACCCACTGTACTTTGTGATGCTCATCACGATGACCACTGTGGCGTAAGTACCACGAGGGACCTTTGGAGCATTTTCAACTGATGTTTCTCCGATAGATGGGCAATTGCCAAGCTCGGATTGACTGGACCATTGTTGCAACTTACGAGAACGATGGCAAACGAGGTATATCGCATTTCGTAATGAGACTTATCGGCTAATCATGCCTTGCTATCGGCAGATTCAACAGCAGGCCATGGATCGGCTTCGAGAACACTTTTCACAAGTGGCAACAGAGCAGTCCGTTCACAGCAAGCCAGTACGAGCCAGTTCATTGCAAGGAACAAACTCGACGTCGACGGATCCGCTCGACATTGACAGAGATTATGAGGATGGATTTGAGATGATAGGGAGCGCATCGTTTTAGAGCTCGTGGCTCTGCTTGACATTAGACTTGTTATCGTGTTTTCCACGTATCCACGTATAAGCTGAAATGAGCCTCGTGGTCTTGGCAGCCACTATTCGGAGTTTTATTCATCAATTACGTAATATATTAATTGGAGCGTTGATTCTAAGAATGTTTTTTTTTATCTTCTCATTTCGTGCAGGAGAATAACTGTCGGGTTAGTTGGTGCTTTTATTTTGCGTAAAGCGCTGCAACGTGTTGAATGTTCCGTGGCTTCGACGTTCTCGGTGGGACTGACTGAGCTTGTTTCAGGATTAATATGGCTATACGACGTGGTTCTCCCATCATGACAAGACATGTTTGTGGTCACAGCAATTCGGCAGATCTGAGAGGACAAGAAACTGATGTTTCCCTGCTGTTCCGTGGGGTGTCAATGTTTCAACACGCATGGACTGCTGCTTGGCGTAGGTCGGTGATAAGATAAGTCAAACGCTGATTTTCGCACGTTATTGAATTGTGTTGTCGAGGCACAACGAGGGATATTGAATGAACGTTAACCTCTCATCATGCATCGCCGCACTCCTTCAACCCGACCCTCGTTAAAACCCGCCCTTCCTTCGGCTCATTCACCACCCATGTCTCCCCTTCCCGGTCCCCTCCTCCATCCCCTTTCCCCGAGAAAGCATCGTGTAAAACAACGCACCGCCATTCTCGCCCTCGTCTCCCTTTTCACCTTTACTTGCTACCTCCTTTTCATCGCCTATCCGTCCCTACAACTATCCAGGTCACTGCTCACTCACGTGCAAGACCACGGCCGCCCACATGAAAGCCACTTCCCTGCCCATTCATCCGACCTACTCACACCGCCACCCCGCGAGGCCGTCCATCGGTTTCGCCCGGTGCGCCCAACACGCCCACAGCTTGCCCTCTCCCCAACAGAGGAGCTTGCAGCGCTCTCCGCCTTCATCGCAGCCCTTCCGCACAACGTTCTTCCCCCGTCTGTCGACCCAGACACCCCGCTCGACCCCCAGCTCGTTCTCGATTTCGACCCCCGCAGCGAGTCGGCCAAGGACGAGCTCGACAGGCTCGTCAACCATATCTGGACTCGCTTCCCTGTCATACTGTTCACAAAGGCACGCATTCTTTGTTTCCGTTCCTTTTTTTTACGGCCAACTCAGACCGCACATAGCTTCATTCGTCCGATTCACGTGAAGTACGGCACATTCTAGACAGCATGCACCTGAATCCTGCGCCACTTGTGGTAGAGGCAGATCAGCGCGAGGACGCACATGTGCTCCTACCCCTTTTAGGGCGCCTCACTCGTGTTCCTGGTCTACCCGTTCTTTTGGTTGGTGGACAACCAGTCGGGACGGGTGCACCCGATGTCAAGGGTGTCATGGCAGAAATTCGGAGATTGCACGACGATGGCGAATTGGCCCGGATGGTTTTCGAAGCCGGTGCTACCGTTCAACCCGTGAGGAAAAAGGGCAAGGGGAAATGACCGCCGAACGCGATGAGAAACTGAGCCAGCCACCTCGTCCGGAAACGGGAATATGTGTAGCTCAAACGAGTAGGAGATGCTAGAGACCTCGGTTGCGGATAACATTGCTCATATAATACCTCACGAACATTTCTTAGATACGCCACTTGCTATGACGACACAATTTCCTCTCCTGGACCCGACCGGGACGTTTGCTGACACGGATGGATATGGGGTGTATCTTTCTACGTTACAGATAGACAGTGCAATGCTATCATAGGATCCGAATAGTAGCGAGTAGGTCAGACCCAATGTATCAAACCGCATTTCCCTCGCCACCTTCCACCGGTTTCACTTTGATGCCGGCTTTCTCGAAGATTTCTCGTAATCGGCCTTCCTCATGCAACCGAATTAACTCGTCCGACCCGCCAATTGAGCGGCCGTGCAAAATAACGTTGGGGAACGTTGACCGGCGCGTCAGACGCATCAGCAGTGTCTTGATGTGGGCCGAATCCGCTGATAGCGCATGGTATCACATACGTCAACAATGCCACGATGGAACCCGGCTGACGCACCTCGCAAGTCGACTTCGATCACCTTTGGTGCTGGTAAGAGGTCGTATGTTTCAAGTAGCTTCTTTGCGCGTTTCGAATACCTGTTCATGACGACTGAGCTGCGGTAACACCTAACAACGACAAAACGGCTTACGGGCAATGCGACTACAAAATCAACCGACGTGCAGTGCAATGTTTGAGCGTTTCGAGCGGGCGCGCGCCAGGTACAAGCGGCGCAGCCATGGATACGTACCTTTGAGAACACGACGAGGGGGTATTCTCTCCGCAATGCCTTCACCCGCTCCTCCCATCCCTTGACCGTGAAGCGTCCACGTGATCGACCCGGTAACGGTATCCCGCCTGCTTTGGCGATGGATCCGAGTGCGTACCAGGCCAAGGAGACAGGCTTGTCCGGTGCGATTGCTCCTCCGAGCTGTACGTCTGCGTGTGCTGTATCTTGGGTGTCGTGGGTGTCTCCTGCAGTGCTTATCACACGGCCTGCTTCGTCGGGGGATGTCACAAAGTGGAGGAGACCAAAGATCTCGTCAGGGAGCTTGGAGGTTTGCACGCTCGTTGAGAACAGGTTGGAGAGAGCAGGTGAAGCGAGGTAGAAGAGGAAGAGGACGGGGAGCGCAAGGAGAACAAAGAAGGGACGCCGCGCACGAGATGGTGACATTTGGGTTTGGGTTTGTAGCTACAGCGTGTACAGTAGTACTAGCTTTGAGCCTTTGAAGGTTGCACGACACGACCCTCACTTGCGGCGGGAGGGCCTCTCCTTGATTCCACGCCTTCGCCCTGGACGCCTCTCTCACACGACCCACGACCTGAGCGCTGAGCCTCGTATCGCCGCCCATCGAATTCTGCTATGCATAAATGTTGCGTGCCCCGTTCCCAGCGGCTCGGCTCCACAGCCTCCTGAAAGTTGGCCCATCAAATATCTCCTTTTAATCACCTGGCGATCAGCGCCAACCACCAGCGAGCCCCTTGTTAGGGTATACCCTCTTACCAAACATCAACGCTACCCCTGACCATGCCACAGATAAGGGACTTTTCATCACGTAGATCGCGCCCATCGAGTGTTGGTCGTGTTCATTGACGGTGTACGCCTTCTTTTTTTTTCTTTTCGTTTCTTCTTTTTTTCACACTGGAATCTTGTCGTGGACATGGATGTTGAAGACCTTCTCGTCCGTGGCGCCGATGGTGATATCGGCTACATTTGATCGAATCGATTGAGGGACGAGGAACGTCCCCTCTTACGCCGTATGCGCGCTCCGTTTGTCCTGCCCCGAATTCGATGATCATCCCTGTTGATTGTTCTCACAGTTCAACTCTTGGCGAAAGGGTGGACAAGGGATCAACTTGGTCCGTATACCGGTCAGAACCGGGTCAGAACTCAGAAGCCATCAACATCAGCCAGCATCAGTGCTTCCAAGGCCACTCTAAGTACAACCCAACATCCTTCAATGCAGTATCGATCTGATGGGTTCTATGGCCAGATTTCTCAAATCGCTAACTACATCGAAGTATGTATCCAATGCATCTGCCTCACTGTTATCATTTGATCACGGTGCGCCACCGGACGATTCCACAAGGTAAAAAATACAACAAACTTGTGAATTGATGGCAATATTCCTCAGCCTTCCATCTCCGCAAGGGCAGCCTCGTTCAGTGCTTCCGCCTCCGCCATGATCTTCTCCTCGAGTACCGCCACCCTCAATGCCGCATCGCGCCTCTCCCGATCTAATTCTGCATATCTCTCCTGCAATAAGCGTTCCCTCCGCTGGAGAATTTCCACCTCTTCCTTAAGTGTCTCCACCCGTCGAGGGCCAGCAGCGCTCTCATGTGCAGCAAGACGCGAGAAGCTCTCATGATCAACATGACCCCTCACCAGCTCTCCAAACGCATCGGTAACGCGCTTCGCGAGCGCCTGATTGCGCGCTTGGTACCCTCCAAGTATGATACCAAGTTTCTTCTCTATCTTGGCGGCCTTGCCCGCCTCTCCGGACATTTGTTCCCGGCATTCATCCAGTACTGTAGAGTAGCCTGCTATCCGCTCGTCGAGGGTGAGGGTCTCAGGGTCTACCCATCTGCGTGTGTGCTTGTCGAATACAAGCCGTTGTCGGACATCGGCCCAAGAACTGGATCGATCTTGCTCTTCATTACTTATTAGAGTGAGCAAGCCTTCTTTGAGCTGTGCCTCTGTGGCGTCGGGGAAGCCAATCCCCGTCGCGATTTCGAGATGAATCTGAGACTTGGCTCGTGCGAGATTGTCATCGTCGGGTATCTCATACGTGGAAATGGTGCCGCCAGGAAGGTTAGTACCGGGAAGAGGGTGTGCGATGGAGTCGTGGAGTAATAGACTTGCAAGTTCCGAATTGATCAACTTGCGTGCGTCGGTGAGCTCGTCGCCGTCGCTGATGTTGAGATCTTGTAAGAGTTGAGCGACGTCAACACGTGCTGGTCGTGGCAGACCGAGTTGCACAGGCTTCGATCGTCTCGCGAGAATCCGTCGCTCTTCCTCCTCTTGCACGCGTTTCAGCCTGGCATCGCGCTCGGCTGCATCCTCCTCAAACATCGGACCACCCGTCTGCTCTTCTTCCTCATCCTCTGGTACCAACAACTCGAAATTATTCTCCGGCTTTGGTAAATTCATGAAACCAGCTTTCAGAGCTCGCTTGGCGGAGTCCACGCGAAGTCGGTGTTCACGCGGTGTCTCGCCACCAGTCATTATACCCGTTGTGGGGTTGATGCTCAGATTGTCGCGCGGTGTGCGGAGCGGTGTCGCACCAACGCCACGCGGTGTACCAAGGTTGTCAAGCCCTTCACTGCTATGCAAGGGTGTTGCGAGAGGGTTGGGGGTGAAGGCGACCTGGTGACGAGGTGTGGCACCTTCGAAGCCAGTTCCGCCGCCTGGTCCAATATGAAGTGGCGTGTTTTCCTCTCCAAGAAGAGGGGTCTGGGCGATAGTCATGTTGCGTAGGTTTCGAGCCTCGGTTAAGACATTGTCCTCTGCCACCGTCTAGAATCAGAACATGCTCACTCTAGGAGTCAACTGGAACACTTACGCTGAGGTGCCGTACGAGGTGTCCGCGCCATCCGTGCGCCATCCAATCCTTCATATTCACCAATCAGCTTGGCAGTGGCTGCATTACCATCCGCGACCAGGGCCTTAGATTTCTCCCCAGTTTGACCAATTTTAACGATCTCCTCGAGCTCTGTCTCCCCAACCTGAGCTGTGGGCAACACCAACTTTCGACGACGACCAATGTTCTCAGCTTCCTTAAGTTTCTGAATTTGGGCATCACGGGCTGCGATGAATTTAGTTTGGTGGGGCTCATTACCCTTGTTTTCCGCGTTGCGCCGTTGACGTTTTCTACGTTCCGTTTCGTCATCGTCACTTCTTCGTTTATTTTCGAGACGCCGGATAGACTGGCCAACAGGAGCAGAGGTTATGCGCGTCTGCTCTTCGGAGGTATCGTAAAAGCCGGGTGCGGGCTTTTTTTCGAAGGGGATATCTGCGTTATACTAACGAAATTTGGCGGGAAATAAAAATCTGAAAAGTAAAAGCATTGAAAATGGACACTCACATCCATTCCCTTTTGCTTGGTTTTATATCGCACACTGTAATAATATGCATGAGCACATCGATGCGAGTTCCACAGCGCAAGGACGTACATTATACCAGCTGCTTTCAGTTCACGCTTTTTCTGGAGGACAGCCAGTCGCCGTGCCTCCTCCAGTTGGCGCTCACGAGCTTTCCGCTTGGCTTTTTTCCCTTGTGTGTTCGCCAGACGGGCACGGGCTTCTGACAACATTTCCTTTTCTGCGAAGAGATAGTTGATGTAAGAGAATAAAAATAGTGATAGGTGACTCACCATCTTCATCCATGTCAATAGGATCCGGTCGTGCAGGCTTCGTCTCGGGATCTGGATCAATTTCACCAGGCCGTAGTCGCCGAACATCATCAGCACTCGGTCCAGCTTCGCCCCCCGGCCCCGCCAGACCTAGTTCCTCGTTTTCTTTTGCCTCCGCCTCATCCAACAATTTTTGATATCGTTCCAAACATTGCGTCGCGGTCCGCCCAACCATGGGCGCTATGGTCCGCCACTGGGTTGGCATTAATTTGGCAAGATGGAGTAATTTTTCGTCTTCGGTCTAATACACCGACAGGGTGTAAGACTGGGATGGGCGAGAAGGAAAGAGGGAACTTACTTTTGACCATTCCGTCTTCTTTATCGAGGGGTCTAACCATTCGTACCACCGAGCCTTGCATTGTTTTGGCGTTTTGCGAACAAGTAAGGACGATATACGGGCCCTGGCGGAACGTCAACGACGACCGTGTGACAAAAGTCGACGCGTACCATTGATTCTTGCCATACTTTGCTATGGCGGCTTTGAGGACCTCGTCTTCGGTGTTCTGGTAAACACTCGTTAACAAAATCATACGATCAGTCCAAAAGATGCTTCGAACCTTCCACACACCTAGTTCCAGATGGTTAGAAATGAAATACGCGTGCACGAAAGAGTATATACTCACCTCCTTTGATTATTGTTCGAACCATGGTGGGAAGGCTGATGACGCGCTGTTCGAGACAGTTGTGACGAACGCTTAGTCACGCTCCTGGCCTTTTTTTCAATCTCCGACTATATTCTTTTTTGGTCGATCCCCTATCCTGTGATAGCTTTGATGACGCCGATTACCCGAGCCGCTAGTTCTGCAGCTGGTCAGAAGATACGTATCTCCTATTCCTTGATTCGTATTAACGAGGAACTTCAAGTTACACGGACCATAGATGACGAGTCTGATCCGCCGCTGCTCGAGGGTGAAGTCCCACAGAAGCAGCCCCGGACACAAAGGAAGAAGGCCATGCAGAAAAATATGGCCGTCGAATGTGACGAGTGGCCGGAGCAGAGGAGAGCAGAAGATTTCAGGTCAAAGAACGCGCGCAGATCTCGAAAGCGGACGACGTCACAAGTTGATCAGAGCGCAGTGTCCGGTTTGGAAGTACCACAGAAGAAACGCAGGCGTGCTTTCAAACCCGAGCCCATCTATGATATACCCGATGTCGACAAGAAGGTGACTACCTTCAGGGGACGATTGGGTAAGTCCTTGGGTCCATTACCTTTTCCTAGCTGGAACCATTTTCCTTTCAGGTTATGCTTGTTTGAATACTGTCCTACGGAATACGAAGCCCACGAATAAAGCCATCTTCTGTTCTAGGACATGTCGGTCAGTTACAATATAACTGGACGAAATTTGGCCTCTTATCTGATGGACCAGAATCGACACCATCAAAAGGAATGGCATCGGTTGGGCCAAGGGTCTTGGTAGACAGAATGTTGAGGACATGTTGAAAATCATAGAATGGAACGAGAAAAATGCAAGTACTTGGTAGATTGTGCTTTACGCGTGTTAAAGTCTTATTGCCCAGGACATCCGATTCATGAGGATGTAAGTTTGTATCCATGGTACCGTCAGTTTTCCGAATTAGCGTCAGTTCATCAGATATGTTCCCCTTTGCGTCGCACGAAACATATGGATATTCTCTGGAATACTGTTCCGCACTCCTCGCTCAAGTCGGCACCCTTGCCAAGACGTATGGACATCGACTAACGACGCATCCCGGCCAGTTCACCCAGCTGGGTTCACCTCGAGACTCTGTCGTCCGCTCAAGCATCCGTGAACTCGAGTACCACGCTGAGATGCTCGATCTCATGGGAATCGACCAAGATGGAGTGATGATCGTCCACGGGGGCGGTATATATGGTGACAAGGCATCTGCATTAGCGCGAATGAAGGATGTTATCCAACACAAGCTATCTGCACGTGTTCGAGCGCGGTTAGTGCTTGAGAACGACGAGGTACAGACACCAGAATTATGTGTTTCGTGCTACTGACGAGGTTGTCGTAGCTTTGCTATAATGCCAAGGAGCTGCTGCCAATCTGTACTGAGCTCGCCGTACCGTTGGTGTTCGACTATCATCATGACTTGCTGAATCCGTCTCCTGGTCTAGCTCCATCTACCATTATCGCGCAAGCAAACGAGATATTCAGACGACGAGGGATTCGGCCTAAGCAGCATTACAGTGAGCCTAGAGCGGGAGCTGTCAGTATAATGGAACAGCGAGCGCATTCCGACCGGTGTCAAGCGCTCCCAGAGGGGCTTCCGGACGATATGGGTGGGTCTTCGATATGCTCCTTGACCACATAAATTTAATCCAACAGATCTGATGATTGAGGCCAAGGATAAGGAACAAGCCGTCCTGCAATTGCACAGAATTTATGATCTGCGTCCCGTCATCCATGGTGTGTCCTGTGTGTTTCCGTATACAAAGTCCTGATCGTCTTATGACTCGGGTGTATAGCATCTCTTCGACCCCCAGTGACGCAGGAGACCAAGGAAACCAGAGGTCGCAAATCAGCACGCAAGACCTCTCAGAAGCGAGCGATCGACGACGCGCCTTTCGAGACTGCGATCGGCATTAAAGGTGATGAAGTCCATGGGGACTGTTGACGCCTCTCAGCCTTCTCTTTCGATGTGCGGGCGAGGCCGTGTCAGTAGAACGATCAGTTAGATGTACATAGTTTGCGTTGACCCTGTCTTATTAATTGTCAATTACGTCTATTCAAGACAAGGTCGGCAGTTTCCAGGAGGCATTTGCCCGCGAGGTGATCACCACGTTGTCTCTTATTTTTTTTTGTGACACAGGTACTCGTCTGGGTTTCTTTGTCTTCGCCATTGTCGTTTCCTTGAAGGTGGCGTTTGAGTGGTTTTCATGAGAGCACATACTAAATATATGCATCGGGCGTCTTTCAGGCCAAGCAACGTTTTGCGCTCCGCAGTCCAGTCCCCGCATCTCTTCCACTAACCAGCACCATCACAAATCATGCCAGACTCCATGTTTGGTCGCCCCTCACAGCATCTGCTTCCCTCTCGGTCTCAGACCAACGCGGAAGGTAGCTCGGGAGCCTCAAATTCCCTTACAGCCCCTGTCCAACTCGCTCCTCTCCCCTTCAAAGATTTTCGCTTCAGTGCGATAGGAAAACAGCCTGAATTGCTCAGTCGTATATCCTTCCCACAGCCAGATAATGCCGAGTATCGCTCGCCAACCCCTTCGCCGCTGTCCACACCTCCTGCTTTTGCCGGTGACTTCCCGAAAACAACCTCCCGCCCCACCCTCCTTCAACAATTGGGTAGCGGCGATTCTAGCTCATCAACAAGCCAACTTGCTGTTTCTTTGGCGTCGCGCATCCAAATGAGTGGCAGTCCGTCCACCAACATCACCAATACTGCCCATGGTCCGGCTTCCACGGTACCACCACTCCTCCCGTCGCATATCGGTACAGCGAGGCGCGCAACCGAAGATAATAATCTTATTCCACCCGTCGAAGTTTTACCCCAGTCACCTGCCACGTCACCTACCACCCTTGTCTCTTGGATTCCACCTTTAGATCAAGGGGGTGTTCATAGTCCAGCCTTTTCTACCCCGTTGATCAATACGGCGGCGATCGTGGCCTCTAGGATCCCTGCCCCTTCAGTTGCCACCACCAGCATTACCCCTAGAGATCCGACTGAACCTGGTTCATCGGCACACATGGACGCCACGATGCAGGATCTGCAGCAGTCACTATCCACGACTGCCACTATTGATTCCTTGCTTGCTCAACAAGACCGTTTACAATCCATCAGTGCCAAACTTGCCAATCTGGCTGCTCCGCTTCCCCCGCCCTCACCACAATCTCCGCCTCTAGATACTTCTTCTGTAACATCGGCGAACGCTAGCATCACCTCCGTTCAGCGCAACCAATCGCAACCCAATCCCACTCCTGTAGTTCTCCATCACCCATATCCAACCACATCATCTGGACAGGTGGAATTGTGCGCTGATGACGTTCAGACGCACCAAACCGTTTCCTCTTTGGCCCTCATCCCTTCGCCTGTGGCTCTTACCCAAGAATATCATTCTCAAAGCAAAGCACTCGTTGCAGCCATCGAAAACCTTAACTCAGTGCTCCGCGCTGCTCAACGTACCCATGCTGACAATGAGAATAATCTTGTACTCCGAACACGAACCTTTGAAGAACAGCGTGCAGCGTTTGAACAAACGAAGCGGGTGGAGGAAGATACATTGCGACGAGAGTTCCACGAACTTCAAGTGAAGCGCGAAGAACTACACGCTAAAGAGGCGTTGTTCGCTTCCTTGGAGAAAGAGAACAAGACTAGGGAGGAGGCGAGAAAGGGTGTATTCGCGAAGCGGCAGGCCCAAGAAGAGGAGAAGAGAGCTGCCGAAGCAAAGAGGGTGCAAGAAGTGCAGGAGCAAATCACAAATGCGATGGACGAGCTCAAGGAACTTGGGGCGTTAAAGGCGAAATGTCAAGTTTTTCAACTGGCAAGCGAGACCTTGGGGGACGGCGTGCCTACTGAGCCCTTGGGAGGTATGAACGAAGAGGAGGTGGCGGCCATCAAGTCTCGTAATGACCTTCTTTGCGCCCTCAAGCATCTCCGTCGAATGCATACAGACAAAATTCAGAAACTGGAACAAGTCAATCTCACTCTGCACAAGTTAGGGGAAGAAAGAAAAAAGAGAGAGGTCGAGGAAGCAGACCGTCGCCGAATCGCGGAAGAAAATCATGTACGCGCCCATGCTGAAACAGAGCGGGCCCGTCGGCTTCAAGATAAAATACCTCCTCAGGTTGAAGCCGAGAGAAAACGGCAAGAGCGTCAAGAGGTTGAGAAGGATCACGATCAGGCTCAACTTTTAGTCCAACATCGAGCTCACGCGGAAGCTCAAGCTAATGGCTTGGGACGCGTACATGCGATCAATACCCAGATGCTTACGCATCCTACCCGTCCTGAACATGCGAATGCGTCGCAGCACCAGGAACTCTTAGATGCGCCAAGGATTCACGTGGCCTGCAATGATGATTCCTCCCCAGGAGCTACGAATGCCATGAATGTGGATGAGGATGGAAGGGACTCTGCACATACTGCCCCGTCGTGCGACACTCAAACAAACCCATGTGCTCTGCAATCGAAGCAGAAGAAGAAAGATAAACCCATCTCCGGTGGTGTCATGCTTGCTGCGCCAACCACAAAATCTAGTGACGGACATTTAACCCCCAAACTGTTGGTAACCCCACCATCTCTTTCTTCGGGCCATGTAGACGCTCCGAAAACCCCGGTGATATCTCCAGCCGTTTCTCTTCCCTCAGATGGCGGACGCAGAGCTTCTTTTCCTGCCCAGCCCGCATCAGAGTCCACACGAGCAGATTTCCGCCCAACCCTTGATCACAAGTCCGCCTTTTCGCGAACTCTAAAATCGCGAACTATTTTGGAGTCTACCAGCGGGGCTAATCAAGAGTTGAACATTAACATTGGGCCACTTGCTGGTGTTTCTCCCACCCAGCAAAATGTAAACCTTCGCCATTTGAAGCGATTCCGTGGCCGTATCGAAGGAAGTGATAGTGATCGCAGTGTAAGGATGATCTCCGTGAAAAGCGAGGAAAATTCCAATGTACTTGTGAAGAAAGAAGACTATGAAGAAATTGCTCCAGGTTCGGCTTCGACTAATCTTCCGGCCTCACTTCCTCCTCGTCCTGCAATAATTCCCCCACCCCGTCCGCGGATGTTCAGCAAACGTTCTGAGGCACCCGCAGCTCAGGCGAATTCTAGCTCCCATCCGCCAAAAAGCAATGGATTATCGTTAAGAAGGAGGGGAGCGGAAGTCACCGTTGACGAACTGCCCCAAGAAGCTCACTCACGAGACGTTGCGAATTCCCAGGCACCTGTCCAGCCGCTAGCCCCCTCCGAAGCCACAAATTCCCTTCTCCTAGGTCCGGTGTATACGGAGTCCCGGGCACCAGCCCGTATCAATACACTTGAGAGACCTGCTCGGGATCAGGGTGAAAACGGTGGCACTACTCCCTCAGAATCTGCTAGTGCCGCTCTGTCCCATGAATGGGAAGGAGAAGATCTGTCAAGGAGTACTAGAAGATTCACCGACGAACGTCATAGGTCACGCAATACGAATGGCCCCCGTCGCGTGCCAGACCGTTACTCCCCTCCGTCCATCACGTCTCGG
>JBBPKX010000529.1:0-14702 GCA_038089435.1 Boletus austroedulis | reverse complement strand
CTGCTGCATGAGGCATGTGAGTCAGAGTGACCAAGAGTGACTCCTACTGACTCCGGTATGACTCGGTATGACTTGTTGTGACTCGATCGAGGTCATGACTCATTATGACTCGATGTGACTCATTATGACTCATTATGACTTGTGATGACTTGTGAGACTCTGTGGCTGTGCTGTGGCTGTGACCGTGACTTGATCGCGGGTCAAGACTGATGGAAAAATGAAATGTACACCCATCTTAGGGATTCGTTACAGAGCCCACTTCCTGGTCATCAATGGTCATCCTCAACCGTCGTACAAGCAGTTCATCGTGTCCCGTGTCCATCCGGTCAAGATCCATCTCTATCCATACGTATCCGTGTTTATATCCGATTATCCGTATTATCCGTCCGTAGTTGGACTCACCGGACAGCGTTTTTACCTTGTGGTCGGTGTTTGCTCATCTCGTTTAACCTTTTATGAGTTTGTTTGGCATTGGGGAACTCGGAGAAAGACGTAGAGATTGAGATTTATCTTGTTGTTGCCTTATTTCTTTTTAGCTACATTGTGGCGTTAGGATCCGCATTGTAGAAGTCCTAGGAATGCCTGGACTATAAAATCTTGTGTAGGGATCTTGAATCTCATCTTGTGCTCGTCCGCCTCGATCAACTGCATCTCGAGTCTCTCGCCACCTCGTCATCATCGTTTTCGTCGTCATCGTCGCATCCGGTCCTCGTCCTAGACCGGATATACCGCATTCAAACCGGATTCCTTCCGGACTCCTCGATTCGTACACCTGGCGTAGTCGAGCTACCCCTTCTCACCTCATTCGACCTGCGTGAACCCCTTGGGACAAGCTTTACACTCGCTCCCGCCTTCTACCCACTTTTTCCTACTTGACCTCCTGGTCGAGTGCAACCCTTTTTATATTTCTTCACTGCTCAAGTCTGTTCTTGTGATCTTCAAGGATGCTGTCCAGGTTTGGTCAGGGAATGATAAGCCAGCTGAGCCATCCACTCATCCATCCACTAGAAAGGGTCACAAAACAGTATATGTGTACACAGGTTGTTTCATGGCACTCATATATTTCAGGATGCAAAGGTCTCCTCTTCATTGAAACTGGCTTGGATGCCATCAAACAAGTTGGATGGGACCAACAAACAACAGGTTTGTATTGACACACTCTATAAGTGATACTAGTGTGAGAAGCACTCAAAGGGACCAGACAGTCCTGCCTATTGCTATCATGCCAAGAACTCAAGTGACTGTTATGCCTTGATGCACAACCATATTGCATTCTGGATGTTGCAAATGGTAAATTCATTCTAAATTATTTTTGTGTGCTAATTCTCATATGTATATGAATTACTAGATGTAGGAAACTGTGACTGTCAATGAGAAGCCTCTTGCCTTGCTCCCACTGATGAAATGGTTGAAAAAGGATGAGCTGAAAGTGGCTACTGGTCAGATAACATAGCCTATACCTACACCTGCTCCTACACCTTTGCCATGCATGTATCCTTTTCCACCTGTGATTGTTGTGCCACCTTCTGCATATCTGAATATACAACAACAGAACTTATACATTACATCCTTGCCAGTTTTCAATTCTTATATTTTGAAAATTAGGGAGAGAAGAGAAAAGATGGTTTGAGGAGACTTCAAGTCAGAAGAAAGGGACTGTACAATATAAAAACATACAAGATATACAGGATATACAATATTCAAACCAAAGAATACAGGAGAGAGCACAAATATTTATATATAAAAGCCCCAAGATGTACAAAGTAAGTGTAGGTTAAAGATCACAAAGAATTCAGAAGGTGATATATAGGATAAATAAGACAGAACAGAGAATATACAAACTAAGGACATAGCCTGACTAAGCAGAAAGAGTAGAAAATAGAAAGTACTAAAGATCTAGAAGGCTATGTGATAGAGATGGAAAGATAACAAGAGTGGAACTAGAACAAAAGAAGATAAAACTATAAACAGAAGTCTGGAGGGATGGAGATATGTATCTCCTGTCAGAGGCTGCCTTCTCCTTCTCCTGAACTTAAGTCCAATGGAGGTTTGGAGAATAGGGGCTATTTCTGGGACTTGCAAACAAAGTCCAGAATTGGTCAAGCTGGGAATCATAGATCTGGAGGGTCAAACTGGAACAAAGCAGAGGAGGTGAGGACATCAGCACAGGACGTATGTGTCATGCCCTTGCCAGTGTTCAATCCTCATATTTTGGAGATGAGGGAGATGAAGGATGTTTAAAGGGACTTCAAGTCCAGAGAAGGGGCATAATAGACATTAAAGATATACAGGAGACATCAGAAGACATTGAAAGATGTTAATATTTGAACTAAGGAATACAAGAGAATGTATGGAGGTTTATATACAAAGTCCTATGGTGTCTAGAGTAAGTCCAGACTGGAGATAACTAAGAAGTTAGGGCAATATACATAGGATTTGTAAAACAGAATGGAGAATGTACAAACCAACGACATAGCCTGAATAAGCAGGAGGGTTGGAAGATAGAATATACTGAATGTTTGGAAGTGTCATATCCCTGTTTTCTGTGAAGTCCAACTCTGGTATTCTCTGGTCTTCTGGACATCCTAACCATCTTAGGGTTCCGGACTTCATCAGAGTTGGGCACTCCAGTTGGTACTGTTTATATTCTCTCCTTTTGTTCTAGTTCAACTTCATAAGTCTGTATTACACCTTTAGTCAGCTAGTTGGTATTCCAATATTCTCCACCCTCCAACTTATTCATCTCTGTGTACATAGCCCTCACTTAACCTTCAACCCTAGTAGTTTCCAGTTTGGAGTTGTCACTGGACATTAGTATATAAACTCCTGTAGTTTCTCTGTTGTACTTTAGTTTGAATATCAAATAAGTCACCTCCTAGTTCAAGTCTGACTTAGCCTCTGTTCTCCATTCATACTCTCTACTCTAAATATGAGGACACGGGACTTGACAAGGGCATGACACATACGTCCTGCACCAACATCCTCACCCCTCCATATCTCTGTACCTCCATCTCTATACCTCTGGTCAACCCTAGTTGACACCTCTGTCCCTTTCATTCCCCTCTGCTAGACTTGAGCCTGGAGGACTGGACTTGACAGTATATTCAAACTCCTACTTGTCAAGATCCCCTATTCCCAATCCCTATGTCATGTATGCACACCACTCATACTGGTATCCTATGAAGTGCCTTTGGCTCCTTGTGCTCAGTACCAGGTGAATACATCAGTCTCACTCAATGCCAGGCTCCCTCTATCTCTCAGATATGGCAACCCCTATCCCTGCTTACTCCACTTCCAGAGACAACCATCGATGAACCATGCATCATGCTATTTCTGGACAACAATGACAACAATGACAATGACTTCTATGAAGAATGTCATCAAACTGACACTTTAGTGCCAGTCCAGGCAGCTGTTGGTGGCTTCAGTGGTTTTGGTGGTTTCAGAGGTGGTGGTAACGGCAGTGATGACCCCAATGACCCCAATCCCAATAATAATGGTGATGATGATGACAAAGAACTGGACATCAATCATCTTCTCTGAGATGATGATGACCAACCCCCGAACAAAGTTCCATTGGCTTTCAAGCTGTTCAACCAACTTGCCAATACCATCTGTGATATGACACATCAGGCACTTCATCACAAAGATTTGTCTAGCAACTCCAAGACCAAAGTCTGAGAACTGGACACCTTCAATGGGTCTGACCTGAAGAAGCTTTGCCCCTTTGTCATCCAATGCAAAATCAATTTCCAGGCGAACCCCAAGTCATTCAAACATGATTGCCAGAAGGTCACATTTGCCCAGTCCTACCTCAAGGGCATGGCCCTGGACTACTTCGAGCCAGACTTGCTTGGAGATCTAGCTCCAGCCAATCGCCCCTTATGGATGGACAACTGGAGAGCTTTCCTCTTTAAGCTCCAGTCGAATTTTGGACCTCATGACCCTGTTGCCGAGGCAGAAGCTCAGCTCGAGCAACTGCATATAAAGGAGACACAGTGCATCTCCAAGTACATTATTGAGTGGAATCGTCTCATGAACCAAGTCTGCAAGTGGGGACCCAGTGCCCTTCACTGGAGTTTCTATAATGGACTTCTGGATCATATCAAGGACAAAATTGCTTGTCATGGCAAACCTGACACCATCTATGACTTGTGCATTCTGGCCCAACAGATCAACCAGAGGTACTGGGAGTGCAAGGAAGAGATATCGTGCACTTCAAAGGCCTCTGGATCAAACTCTGGCAACCCCCATTCTTCCCACAAGTTGTTGAGCTCTCCTCTGACTTCATCTTCCAAACCTAAGGATGACAAGTCCAAAGGTTCCTATCTGTCCTCTAGCTCTGCCTCCAACTCCAGGTCTTCTGGAGGAGGAAACAACTCTTTCAAGAAAGGTAATAGTTCTTCAACTCCCTCTACCATTTCTTCTAAATTAGGCAAAGATGGTAAACTCCTTTTGGAGGAATGTCAGCACTGCTTTCATTTAAATTTGTGTCTTTTCTGCAGTGAGAGTGGTTATTCCGCCAAGGAATGCCTGAAGTCAAACTCTAGAGCATCGAAGGCTCGAGCTGTGTCAATAACTCCGGACATACTGGCTTCGACCTCTGCTTCTTCAGAGGCAAAAAAATAGAGTGTGACTCTTGAGTGTCTGCACAGGCTGGGAGTCGTATTGAACCTGACTGTGCTCTCAAGGAGTTACATCTCAATGCGTCCGCTCTTTCCAATCCTAATTCTCTTCGTCCGCTAATATCATTGCCTGTATATAAAATCTCTGATGTACCAGTTCTTGTTGATTCTGGCTCTACTCATTGTTTCATAGATGCTTCCTTTGTAGATAAACATAATCTTTCTATGTATCCTGTCCCTCTGATTAGTCTATGCTTGTTTGACAGCTCTTCTGCCTCCATTATTAACTCTGCTATAGATCTGACCATCTCCTTCGCTTCTGGTATCTCTATCTTCAACATATTCTATGTAACCTCGTTGGATCCTCAATACAGCCTTGTTCTTGGACATTGCTGGCTCATCCACTGTGGAAAACCACAGTTCCCTATGGTTGTAACCAGTCATCCAGGTCACTTTCCAGTCATCAATAGTTGTCCTCAAGTGTCATACAAGTCATCCATTGTGTCCTGTGTCCATCTGGTCAAGATCCACTTTTATCCATACATATCCATATCTGTCATCTGGTTTTCATGTTATCTGTCCATAGTTAGACATACTGGACATGATTTCTTTCCTCACAGTTCATCATTGTTCATTTTGTTTAACCATTTATGAGTTTATTTCATGTTGGGTATCTTGGAGAGACACATCAAGATACAGATTTTACTTGGTTGTTAGGTTATTTCTTTTTAGCTACATTGTGGTGTTAGGATCCACATTGTAGAGTCCTGGGAATGCCTGGACTATAAAATCTTGTGTAGAGATCTTTGAATCTCATTTTATGCTCATCTGCCTCGATCACCCTCATCTTGAGTCTCTTGCCACCTTGTCATCATTGCTTTTGTTGTTGTTGCATCTGGTCCTCATCCTAGACCGGATATACCACATTCAAACTGGACACAGTCTGGATTCCTTGATTTGTATGCCTGGCGTAGTTGAGCCACCCCTTCTCAACCTATTTGACCTGCGTGAACCCCTTGGGACAAGTCCTACACTTGCTCCCACCTTCTATCCCCTTTTTCTTACTTGACCTCCTGGTCGAGTCCAACCCCATTTATATTTCTTCAACTGGAGCCCACCACAAGGGGTTCCACTAGGTCGACAAGAAGATCACTCAGACCCACTCCTCAGCATCAAGAGCTTGAGGACCTTGCTCTCAATTTCACCAACTGAAAATATTTTTTTTCCAGATTCTGACTTCTTTTGCCTGGTGTCACTGGAGAACACATGTCATGGATAGCTTGCATCACCTGATGCTTCCATCGCCGATCCTCCCACATACCTGATTCTCCCTTTGTCCCTGGAGCATCTGTCGACTCCATCCTCCCTCTTATACTCAGTGATCCCCAGTCCTTTCCTTCTCATCACTTTTCATATCCTTTCATCATTCTGCATTTCATCATCATTGTTTCATTTACCATTGCACTCATCATCTCCCTCATCTGTATCTTTCATTTTGATACATCCATATATCCAGCTGTGTCTGGACCAATCTGGTAGTCGTTACTCTGGATACTCAGCCAACCATGGCAAACGTTCCATTTTTCCTCCCACTTTGTAATACCCTTGACACTCCCAGATTCGATGGCACTCCAGCTAAATTCTCTGGGTTCTTTGATGATATCAAAATTCTCAGTAATTGTGCAGGTTTGAATGACAATAGAAACCAAATCAAGCTCACCATCCATTATGCCATGCTTGACGAAGCAAAACTCTGGGAGACGCTTCCAGAGGCACATGCCAATCATCCAGATTGGAACGACTTCATTTCCATTGTAAAGGAGCTTTATCTGGGTTGTGAAAGGGCTAACTGATTTTGCTGTGCTGACCTTGCCCACTTAGTCCAAGGGTATTGAGAGAAGGTCATGCACTCCCTTGACAATCTGGGAGAGTACCACAGGGCATTTATTCATGTATCCACTCCCTTGCTAGTGGAGAATCACCTCTCCAAAATCAGACGAGGAGTATTCTTCCTTAGTGGATTTCTGGATCAGTTATCCAGACCCCTTCGCCATTGCCTATCTATCATTTGTCTGGAGATTCATCCAGATGATCCTTACACCATGGAGGATATCATGAACACCACTCAGTTCCTTCTGACTGGCTCTATGTTTTGTTCACCCAAGTCATTGACCTCCACACCCTCTGCATCCATTTTCCTTGTTTCATCTGTCGTTGAGAATTCTACTGACACCCCTAGCACATCTATTCCATTGCTGCCATCTTCCTCATTCAACTTGTGCTTCAAACTGCTGAGATGGGAAGTCAATCCAGATAGTCCAGATTTGTTGGATCTACAGGACTTGCTCGACATCAAACTGGATGTCTTAGACACTGATTCTGATTTTGAAAGTGTGTCATCATCTCCCAATTATGCTGACCCTGATTTTCAGCCCTACCTTGCCCAAGCATACACCATGTATTATGCTGCCAAAGCAGCAGCACAGGTGCCCACTCCAGACAGTGGCCCATACACCCAACTACCATTGCAAAGTATATCCATTCATCCATCTCTGGCTGACATTGTTTCATCATTTTCTCTCATTCCAGATCATCCTTCAAGCACAACCTCGTCCTGTCGAGAAGTGCAGTCATTCAATCTATCCATATGTCTGACTGATCTAGCTACAGATCTGGTGGTCCTTGAGGATCATCCGGTCAAATCAGATGTTGAATCCAGTGTTGTATCACAGGATTTTTCCTGCAGTTCTTCAATCATTTCGTCATTTCCCGTCATTCCAGATCATCCTTCGAGCATGATCTCATCATGTTGAGATGTGCAACTATTTGATTTATCTGTATGTCCAACTGATCTGATGATCCTTGAGGATCATCCGGTCGACTCAGACACCAAGTCTGGTGTCATATTGCTGGATTTCTCTTGCCATCTTTTGTTCTTTCTATTTGCCCTCCCTACATGTTCTTCTATTCTTCCTCCTGCTTTTTTTTGTGCTCTCCAGTCTATCTATTATGGCTATTCGTTGCTACACCCCTTGCACACTATCCATGACACACACAAGTGTCCGACGCTATATCTGGATCACAGCCAGACAGCATTGATTTGATCTTTTTACTTATGTATTTGTTGTGGATGTTCCTTGAGACCTACTTCATATTGCCATATCTTCTTTGTCGCACCAATCTGCTCCATTTGTGCTTGGGCAGATCGAGATGCCCAGGAGGTCATCATTCAATGCCTCCCAAGGGGGATTACTGTTCCTATTCTGATCATATTATTTTCATGATTTTTACTCTCAGATTCGTATCCTTTGCATCTGTCGATCAACCTGCCATCTCTTTTCCATACAATCCATGGGACCTGGACTATCATCCAGACACACTGGATTCACTGACATTGCCTTTACAGTTTATTGCCAAGAACTTGTATGTGCCTCACCCATCTTCATACTGCATCCGCTACGCACCATACTATGATTCAAACATACCAGATCTGCTAATGCTCCTTTCACAGTTTTTCACCAAGCACTCATACGTGCCTCACCCATCTTTGTACTACATCTGCTACACACCATTTCATCCCAAGTTCTGTTGAGTAAAGTCTGTTTCATCCCAGATTTAGTCCAGTGTATCCATCTCTATCCTAGGTTTCATCTGGTGTCTCAATATTCTAACATCACTGAAAAACAACAAAAACAGACAATTGTATACTGTAGCTGCTGTCATTCCCATCTCATTCTCTCTACACATAAAAACATAACAAGATTACTACTAAACCACAAACAAACAGACAAAACAATAAAACCTGAATAATGAGTACATATTTTCATGCTCCTCATGTCTTGACAAACCCCCTACTTACAAACTACATTTCTAATGCATGCACAAGACATGTTGCCCCTTCTTTATATTTTGTTTCTTGATATCTAGTACATGTCTGTGCTATCCAGTATCAGTCATTTTGGGATCCATGTGCAGAAGTCATAGAAAGATGTTTGAAGAAAGCAAGTTGAGCAGCAACTCACAACATGGTATCATCATTTTATTACTCACTCATATGCTCCTTATTTTTCTTTTACTTATTGCAATATTCTTCTTACTTAGGGATCTGCCGGATTGGACACAGACACATGATTGGATTCCACATACACAATGACAGGACTATCTACATGCCATGGATCACTCTCCCTCACATCCCCAGCATGGCCTTGATCAACGCCAGGTCTGCCATCTGATTCACTACTTCTGCCTCCATCTCTGCCGCTTCTGCCTCTACCACCTTGATCTGAGCCTGTGTCTTCCAGATCTTCGATTCAAGCCATTTGACTGTGTGCACACCAGCTTCAATGACCTTGGTGGTGACAGGTTGCTTGGCTGCTGGTTTGGACAGCCCTGCCTTCTCAGATGTTGCATCTTCCTTCTCTTCTTCATTATCCAATTCATCTAGGATGATGGTATTGCAACATGTGTGAACTGGATGAGCTGTGGATATGTAAGGATATCATCCCCATCAATTACTCAACAACATACCGGGAACCCTCCCTTTCCCTTTCCTATCTGTCACTGCAACCTCCTCAACCTTTAAACCATGTGACCACCTCATCAATTTCCTGCACTTCGCCTTCATCTTCATGCACTGGATGCATGTCTGATTCTCCAGACCTTGGCACAGCTCATCACAACCTACACATGCTGCACAGGGTACTTTGTGCATCATGATTGGTGGACTGTTTGTGGTCTTCTTCACTGGTTGTTCCTTGTCCTCATCATCTTTGTCCTCGTCATCTTCAATTGCACACCCATGCTACAGCTTGTTAGTCACCATCCATGTTATATCACTTACACTCACCTTCACCCTTGCCAGTATCTGGATGAATACCATCAGCTTTTGTAGATCAGAGTCATTGCCAGATGTCGCTGTAACGGTTGTTGGAGCGACAGCTGGGGCATTGTTGGATTTCATGCCACCTTCTTCAGTTGCCAGTTTGGTCATGCCAGCATGTTCTTCCTTGCATTGAGCCCCCTCACATTCTGCTCGCTCCTGTTCAACCCATTCGCTCTCCTCTTGTTCAATCTGTTGTTGTTCAACTCATTCTTGCTGCTTGTGTTCATATTCCTTGGCTTGCTCATGACAGAACTTGGCATCAGCACTCCACTTCTCGACTAATAGATGCAGCCATTCTATTATCTCTGCAACATGTTCTTTGACCTGTGGCTTGAGTCCAACCTCACATGCACCCTTGAGGCTGCTGAGGAGCTCATTCTGGTCACAATTGTTAGTAGCATCCATGAGCGAGAAATGAACCACACACCAATCCACCATTCCACTCTTTGATCCACCCTTCCTGTTCTTCCTGCAATGTCTCCTGATCATCTGGTACAACCTCTACAATGACCAGTATTTTTTCATGTGTGGCTGTCAGTTTGGCATGTGTGATCATCTTCGGGTCATCTTCGGTGAGTGGTTTTGCAAACGCAAGAATATCTGAGAATGATGACATGGGGAGAAGGGATGATAAGAGTTGAAGGAAGAAGAGAGATGTGGATGGAACTTAGCGAAATGTGGACACATTGCAATTCAAGGTCCATACCTAACTGAGTCATGTGACTGACTGGGGACAGTCAGTATCTAAGTCCCCTGCAGATGTGGGAAACCACAGTTTCCTATGGTTATAACCAGTCATCCAGGTTACTTTCCAGTTGTCAATAGTCGTCCTCAAGCGTCATACAAGTCATCCATCATGTCCTGTGTCTATCCGGTCAAGATCCACTTTTATCTGTACATATCCATATCTGTCATCCAGTTTCCATGTTATCCATCCATAGTCGGACATACCAGACATGATTTCTTTCCTCATGGTTTGTCATCATTCGTTGTGTTTAACCATTTATGAGTTTATTTCACATCAGATATCTTGGAGAGACATGTTGAGATACAGATTTTACTTGGTTGTTAGGTTATTTCTTTTTAGCTACATTGTGGTGTTAGGATCTGCATTATAGAGTCCTGGGAATGCCCAGACTATAAAATCTTGTGTAGAGATCTTTGAATCTCATCTTGTGCTCGTCCACCTCGATCACCCTCATCTCAAGTCTCTTACCACCTCGTCATCATCACTTTCATTGTTGTTGTTACATCTGGTCCTCATTCTAGACTGGATATACCGCATTCGAACTGGACACAGTCCAGATTCCTTGATTTGTATGCCTGGCATAGTCAAGCCACCCCTTCTCAACCTATTTGACCTGCATGAACCCCTTGGGACGAGTCCTACATTCGCTCCTGCCTTCTATCCCCTTTTTCTTACTTGACCTCTTGGTCAAGTCCAACCCCATTTATATTTCTTCACCACTCTTGCTGGTTTTGCATGCTCAAGCAGGATGGAAAGATGCTCCACCTCATTCATGATCTACACCCCCTCAATGCCATCACAATCTGGGACTTGTCCATCCCACTGTTTGTAGAACATCTTGCCAAGTTGTTCAGCAGATATGCGGTCTACAGCATGATGGACTTATTCGCTGGTTACAATCAACAGCCACTGCATGTGGATTCCAGAGATATGACCATGTTTAATAGTCTGCTTGGACCGCATCATCTCACTACTCTTCCGATAGCATACTAATGCTATACAGATCTATCAAGCCAATATGGCATTTATTCTACAAGATGAAATTCCTGACCATACCATGTTGTTCATCAATGACCTTCTGGTCAAATCCAGAAAGGACCCAGTACCAACATTCAGACAGGTCCTATGAAATCCATCCAGAAAATCTGGGGATCTGGAAATTTATTTGGAACCATCTCATTGTTATTCACTGCATTTTACAGTGACTCCAAAACATCAACACCACAGTATCTGCTAAAAAGTTCATGCTTGCCACCCCAGATGCTACTATTGTTGGGCACAAGTGCACTGCTGACAGACATATTCTGCATGAAGCCAAGGTCCAGAAGATCAAGGACTGGCTGGAATGCAAAACCATCTCACAAGTCCGTGGGTTCCTTGGAACCTGCAGAGTGATTCATATTTTTATTCAAAATTTTGCTTTCATCACTCATCTGCTTGTTAACTTAATATGTAAGGGTGTCCCCTTTGAATGGGGCGATGCTCAGCAAGAGACTATGGCTTGTCTCAAGGACAAAGTCATCTGATCTCTGGCACTCTGCCACTTGGACTACAAGTCCAGTCAAGAGGTCATCCTTGCTGTGGACACCTTGGCGATTGTGGTCAGTTTTATTCTATCACAGGAAGGTGAGGATGGCATATGCTATCTGAACCAATTCAGTTCCATTAGTCTCACTGCCATGGAGAGTCGCTACTCCCAGGCAAAGCTGGAGCTTTACAGACTATACTGAGCCTTCTGCTCCATCCACATTTTTATTTTTGGAGTTTCTAATCTCATCATAGAGATGGATGCAAAGTACATCAAGGGTATGATCAATAACCCTGACCTACAACCAAATGTGACCATCAACCAGTGGATCGCTGGAATTCTTTTATTCCATTTTGAACTTTATTATATTCTTGCTGACCAGCATGCAGGTCTGGATGGACTTTCTCAATGTCCTCTGTCCAATGATGATTCACCTGAGGATGGGGACTTAGAGGATTGGTTGGACAAATTGTATTCCTTCACTACTACTCTTCTCAATGACTGCACACTTCTTACTGCTTCAACCAGTCTTGGTACCAGACTTTTTGTACACAGTGTTTCACCTCTGTATGCCTCTCCATCTTCTATATCTGTTATTTCCACCTATGAACAACCCATTCCCCTCCTTGCATACCATTCTGTTTTCTCCATTTCTCCTCCAGACTCAGATATTACTCCAACCAACCCTTCCATCCCTTGGTCTGCAAAGGCCTTGGCAAAGGAAGGTTGTATTCATCATATTTGGACTTTTCTCGAAAAAAAGGAATGACATGCTGACCTTTCAGATACAGAATTCCAGTTGTTCCTCAATTCCACCACCAAATTCTTCCTCCTTCACAGTTTGCTTTGGTGATGAGAACCACATAGTCGTCACCAGCTCGTAGTACTGGAGCACCAGAGGTTTGGACTAATCAAGGAGGCCCATGATGACCTCAGACACAAGGATGTCTTCATAGTCTGGACCCATCTCTTACTCCGATTCTGGTGGCTGATGCTCATCGATGATATCAAGTGATTCATCCAAACCTGTCATGAATTCCAAACTCACCAAACCACTCGATTCCATATTCCACCAACTGTTCTGGTCATAGGCAGACTGTTTTACAAAGTCCACCTCAACACCATGCTGATGCCTCAGTCTGGTGGCTACTGCTACTTGGTCCAGGCTCAGTGTGCATTGATGTTGTACCCAGAGTGGTGCATGTTGTGCTCCAAGAACAGTACTTTTTTGGCTTCTTTTATTTTTGAAGACCTTCTTTGTCATTGGAGTCCTATTTCCATTATTGTTACTGACAACAGACCTGCTTTTATTCAAGCATTAGATGTTCTTGCCAACCAGTATGGTATTCACCATATCTGAAGTTCCCCATACAACTCTCAGGTGAATGGTGTGATGGAACAGCATCATCACAATGTCCAGGAGGCCATCATCAAAAGTACCCTGGGAGGGGGAGTTGTGCTGGCATACTGTTGCACACTCTGTATTTTGGTCCAAACAGATAACAATTCTCCAGTCTACCAGACTTTCCCCATATTTTATGGTTCATAGCATCAAGCCACTTTTTCCTTTTGATATCACTGAAGCAACCTTCCTTGTCCCTCCCCCAAAAACAGATCTGTTATCTCCATCCAGACTGATTGCTTGAAGAGCTCGCCAGCTCCAAAAGCATCAGGAGGATTTGGAGTCCATCTGTGACCACATTCTCAAGGCTCAGTTTGACTCAGTCAAACACTTCAAACACACATTCAAGAATTGAATCAAGGACTTTGACTTCTGTCCCAGGAGTCTTGTCTTAGTCTGGAACATGTATATAGAAAAAGAGCTGAACCAGAAGATGAAACCAAGATATATTGGTCTGATGGTAGTCTTTCGCTGGACTACTGGAGGATCTACAACCAATGGTCCAGTGGCAACCGGAGGAATAGACAATGATAGTAGATTGATGAAGAAAAGACAGGTGGAAACCCACAAAACATTCTTTTCCTCTCTTTTCTTTGTTTTTGATTTTTACCTACAACTTCTTTTCCTTTGTATGCAGACTGGACTTTCATTTACATTTGTGGATGGCTACAGACTACAACAGACTACAACAGAATACGAACAGACTACCTAAACATCAAGCTGCTCGAGCTCAGAAACAACATTGCTCACTGTCTCCATTACCTCCTTGTGCTCAATCTCTAACACTTTGAGGTTTACCCAGAGTTGATACAGTCACTGGTGCAGGACATTGAGGTGCCACACAATTTGCTGGACCTGGCATTGTACCGGTGTATGACTGGACTTCTTCTTCATTGCTGCCATTGCCTTCTCCTTGCCTTTTGCCTTAACTGGCATGTCATCTGTGAAATGACCTAACTCACTTAAGAGCTGGACACTTGAGAGGGGCGTTCGAGCAATGGGTGAGAGAGGGAAATATCGAAGGAGAACAAGACTGGGGGTCTTGTCTCACTTCGAGCCTGGTATTTATACTCTACTGTACATGGCTGTGCCTGGTCTGTGCTAGCGAGGCTATACTACGTTAAATATGCTATTGGTACATGAGGTGAAGCACTGGGGCAGAGGAGTACTAACCAGGACGAGGGGACAAGTCATGTCGTGCCCAATCTGAGTCAGTCCGGGTCATAGGGACTATTTATGGATAGGTGTATGCTGGCAGCGTACAGCCGTGCATAGCCTCCATGAGTTGATCCGGAGTGGTGACGTCAAGGGTTCACATAGCCTTGAGCCATGCGTCTAAAGAGATGTGCTAGTCTCTTTATCTCCTTGGTGGCTAACCAAGGGAACGCTCGAAGATGAAATATGGAGCGGTAGAGGAAGTGGATGGTGCTTGTAGAGAACTTACAAGTGGAATAGGCGGTAAGTGTGTGAAGTAGTGGGCACTGAGGATACTCGAAGTGCGAGAGGCAAGATAACTT